>CM068585.1:58142617-58405117 GCA_035048485.1 Pteria penguin | reverse complement strand
TCATCATAAGATACACCATCCTCGTGTTCGAAGTAAGATCTACTATCACTCATCATAAGATACACCATCCTCGTGTTCTAAGTAAGATTCACTATCACTCATCATAAGATACACCATCCTCGTGTTCTAAGTAAGATTCACTATCACTCATCATAAGATACACCATCCTCGTGTTCTAAGTAAGGTTCACTATCACTCATCATAAGATACACCATCCTCGTGTTCTAAGTAAGATTCACTATCACTCATCATAAGACACACCATCCTCGTGTTCGAAGTAAGATTCACTATCACTCATCATAAGATACACCATCCTCGTGTTCTAAGTAAGATTCACTATCACTCATCATAAGACACACCATCCTTGTGTTCTAAGTAAGATTCACTATCGCTCATCATAAGATACACCATCCTCGTGTTCGAAGTAAGATTCACTATCACTCATCATAAGACACACCATCCTTGTGTTCTAAGTAAGATTCACTATCACTCATCATAAGATACACCATCCACGTGTTCTAAGTAAGATTCACTATCACTCATCATAAGATACACCATCCTTGTGTTCTAAGTAAGATTCACTATCACTCATCATAAGATACACCATCCTTGTGTTCTAAGTAAGATTCACTATCACTCATCATAAGATACACCATCCACGTGTTCTAAGTAAGATTCACTATCACTCATCATAAGATACACCATCCTTGTGTTCTAAGTAAGATTCACTATCACTCATCATAAGATACACCATCCTTGTGTTCCAAGTAAGATTCACTATCACTCATCATAAGATACACCATCCTTGTGTTCTAAGTAAGATTCACTATCACTCATCATAAGATACACCATCCTTGTGTTCTAAGTAAGATCTACTATCACTCATCATAAGATACACCATCCTTGTGTTCTAAGTAAGATTCACTATCACTCATGATAAGATACACCATCCTTGTGTTCTAAGTAAGATTCACTATCACTCATCATAAGATACACCATCCTTGTGTTCTGAGTAAGATTCACTATCACTCATCATAAGATACACCATCCTTGTGTTCTAAGTAAGATTCACTATCACTCATCATAAGACACACCATCCTTGTGTTCTAAGTAAGATTCACTATCATTCATCATAAGATTTCTCGAGTTACTGAGGTCCTCGAGGGTCTATGTGACATAAAATTTGTCCTGTTGTTTCTAAGATCCTCGGTGATCTTTGTGATACAGGAGTGACCCGCTGTTTCTGAGGTCCTCGAGGGTCTATGTGACATAAAATTTGTCCTGTTGTTTCTAAGATCCTCGGTGATCTTTGTGACACAGGAGTGACCCGCTGTTTCTGAGGTCCTCGAGGGTCTATGTGGCATAGAATTTGTCCTGTTGTTTCTAAGATCCTCGGTGATTTTTCAGACACAGGATTAACCCGCTGTTTCTGATGTCCTCGAGGGTGTATGTGACATAGAACTTGTCTTGTTGTCTCTAAGATCCTCGGTGATCTTTGTGACACAGAATTGACCCGCTGTGTCTGAGTTCCTCGAGGGTCTATGTGACATAGAATTTGTCCCGTTGTTTCTAAGATCCTCGGTGATCTTTGTGACACAGGATTGACCCGCTGTGTCTGAGTTCCTCGAGGGTCTATGTGACATAGAATTTGTCCTGTTGTTTCTAAGATCCTCGGTGATCTTTGTGACACAGGATTGACCCGCTGTTTCTGAGGTCTTCTATGTTCTATGTGACATAGAATTTGTCCTGCTGTTTCTAAGATCCCCGGTGATCTTTGTGACATAGGATTACCCCGCTGTTTCTGAGGTTCTCGATGGTTCATGTGACAGATTATTTGACCGGTTGTTCCGAGGTCCTCGGTGGTTTTTGTGACATAGGATTAACTCGTTGTTTCTGATGTCCTCGGGGGTTTTTGTGACAAGTTTAACCCCGTTGCTGCATTTTAATACTGCCTCCCTTACAGGAGCATTGAGAAGTGTCTCACAAATACGTCTTTTTTGTACGATTATTTTCTTATAAGATCCTCTCACCTTAAGCAATGTGTAGCAGGAAGGTTGAAAAATCATTGGCCAGACCGGGACTCGAACCCAGGACCTTCCGCTACCAACTGAGTTATCTGGGCCGATGTCCCAGTCTGCCACACACCTCCCCTGCCAATTTGAGGTTTCACCTCACACCAAGTCCTCCTCTCACAGTGGTATACAACCTCTGCCCACTGAGAGTTGGTGGAACCTCCAAACTGTAGCAGGAAGGTTGAAAAATCATTGGCCAGACCGGGACTCGAACCCAGGACCTTCCGCTAACAAGACGGATGCTCTACCAACTGAGCTATCTGGGCCGATGTCCCAGTTTGCCACAAAAGTACAACTGGGCTGCTTACGTGTATTTTAAAGCAACATGAAATGTTTACTTAAACAAACTTCTGGGGCCAGTTGTTCGAAACTTTAACCACTGGTTAAGCTAACCAGTGGTTAAAGTTTTAGAGACAATTAATTTAATTTAAAAGATTTCTGTATAAAAATCTGATTTACTCTACAATCTTGTATCATATACTACAAATCAATACACAGACAATCACTTAAAGTCTTATCGTTTCAAAGATAGAGTTAGATGAAATTTAACCATTGATTAGCTTAATTAGTGGTTAAAGTTTGAGCTGGCCCCTGTGGTTTATTTGACTTACCACAAGAAAATTTACAGTGTGATCTCATAACGGATACGGAGCAGTTAAAACTGATCAGAGCTCGTTTACAGTCCACCGGGTCACGTGGGTCATAAATTGAAGCGACACCTTGCGGTGGGACATGGTGTGATGTTTTGGTGGATGCTGGTGTTGCTGTGGTTCTAGAGGCTTGAGTTGCTGTGGAAGTTGCCTTAGAAGTTGTTGTGGTGGCAGTGGTTGTTGTCGGAGTCGCTGTTGTTGTAGTCGACTTTGCTGAAAATAGAAACTCGTATTGGCACTTGAAAACAGTATTCAACGTATGGAAATAGTTAACTTTAAAACATTTAGCTTTACTCTCCGAGTTTGAATAATAGTCATGAATGCATGTTTTGATTTCTCAAATTACAAAAATGTCAGTCTGTGAGAGGATAATATTGATACACAAGAGAAGGTACTTTTTTTGTAACGCCGCTCTGCGAGTCTAGTTGTAGGCAGCTACATGTACAAATGTGTATATCACTTCATTTATAAATGACGAAAGAATTCGGGAAAACTTTTCCTGAGTACCTGGAAAAATTTCGCAACTTTTTTTTACAATACTTTTAGGGGTTCATTATTTCCCTTTATTAATGTTTTGTTTGATTGAATTTTGACATTTTCACCAACGAACAGAGATTAGTTTTAACATATTTTATTTCCAAAACTGAAATGGGATCGGGCTAGAAAGTTTCACAACATTATCGAAACCCTCTCCCTAACGAAACGGTATTTTCTCTATCCCATGGGAAATCAGAGTAAAATTTGTAATTCCAGGTAAAATGATATTTTGTCCTATCAATATCTAGTTTGTTTGATGTTTATCCTTTTGTCCCCAAAATCCACGCATGCAAGAGTGATTTCTATCCCATAGAAAATTTGTATATATACAATTTGGCGAATCCAGGTGAAAATAGAATGAAATATGAAAACCCGCGCTTCTACGCGCGGACGACGTAATTTCAGTATGCCACCCACAAGACAAAGACTTTAATTTATACAAATAAGATTAATATTAATGGTGACTGAAATGAAAGCCAGTGCGTTTGGCGTACTTACCACATGAATGCGGACAGTGTTGTACCATGATGGGGATCGAGCAGCCAAACATAGACAAGGATCTCTGACAGTCCACAGGGTCCTTGGGGTTATAGAAGGCAGCGACAGCAGTGGGTACCGTCACGTGGGGTCGGGAGGTCAAGGTCGAAATCTGTTGGGATATTGGATTTGATGGTGGCGTGGTGAGATTTGACGTTGGCAATGATGATGATGATGAAATATACGTCATTGAAGATCTGGGTGTAAACAGGGTGGTGGGTAAAGCATTTGACGAGGGAAACAAGAAAACACTACTAGGTGAAATATTTGACGGAAGTGACGACGGTAGGGTACTGGATGAAATACTTGACAAAGAGGACACCATACTACTTGGTGAAATACTTGACAAAGAGGACACCACACTACTTGGTGAAATACTTGACAATGAGGACACCATACTACTTGGCGAAATGTTCGACAAAGAGGGCGCTATACTACTCGGTGAAATAATTGACAAAGAGGACGACATAGTACTGGGAGAAATACTTGAAATAGAGGAAGCTGTACTGCTCGGCGGAATACTTGAAAAAGAGGATACAATACCGCTCGGAGAAATATTTGACAAAGAAACTGTCATACTACTGGGCGAGATACTTGACAAGGAGGAAACCATACCATTTGGTGAAATATTTGACAAAGAGGACGCTACACTACTCGGTGAAATACTTGAAAGAGAAGAAGAGAGCATACTAATGGAAGAAATACTAGAGAGAGAAGAGGACGGCATACTAGTGGAAGAAATACTAGAGAGAGAAGAGGACGGCATACTAATGGAAGAAATACTAGAGAGAGAAGAGGACGGCATACTAATGGAAGAAATACTAGAGAGAGAAGAGGACGGCAAACTAATGGAAGAAATACTAGAGAGAGAAGAGGACGACAAACTAATGGAAGAAATACTAGAGAGAGAAGAGGACGGCATACTAATGGAAGAAATACTAGAGAGAGAAGAGGACGGCATACTAATGGAAGAAATACTAGAGAGAGAAGAGGACGACACACTACTTCGTGAAATAATTGGGAGAGAGGAGGTAGTCATACTATTGAGTAATGACATCATGCTACTGGATAAAATACTTGACAAAGGTGATGAGGTCATGGTACTGGATGAAATGACTGACATAGGTGACGAAGTCATGCCACTGGATGAAATACTTGACAAAGGTGACGAGGTCATTCTAGTGGAGGAAATACTTGACAAAGGTGACGAGGTAATGCTACTGGATAAAATACTTGACAGAGGTGACGAGGTAATGCTACTGGATAAAATACTTGACAGAGGTGACGACGACATGCTACTGGATGATATACTTGACAGAGGTGACGAGGTCATGCTACTGGGGGAAATACTTGACAGAGGTGACGAGGTCATGCTACTGGTTGAAATACTTGACAGAGGTGACGAGGTCATGCTACTGGATGAAATACTTGACAGAGGTGACGAGGTCATGCTACTGGGGGAAATACTTGACAGAGGTGACGAGGTAATGCTACTGGATGAAATACTTGACAGAGGTGACGAGGTCATACTACTGGATGAAATACTTGACAGAGGTGTCGAGGTCATGCTACTGGATGAAATACTTGACAGAGGTGACGAGGTCATGCTATTGGATGAAATACTTGACACAGGTGACAAGGTCATGATACTGGGGGAAATACTTGACAGAGGTGATGAGGTCATGCTAGTGGAGGAAATACTTGACATAGATGACGAGGTCATGCTACTGGATGAAATACTTGACAGAGGTGACGAGCTCATGCTACTGGATAAAATACTTGACAATGGTGACGAGGTCATGCTACTGGATAAAATACTTGACAATGGTGACGAGGTCATGCTACTGGATGAAATACTTGACATAGGTGACAAGATCATGCTACTGGATGACATACTTGACAGAGGTGACGAGGTCATGCTATTGGGGGAAATACTTGACAGAGGTGACGAGGTCATGCTACTGGATGATATACTTGACAGAGGTGACGAGGTCATGCTACTGGATAAAATACTTGACAATGGTGACGAGCTCATGCTACTGGATGAAATACTTGACAGAGGTGACGAGGTCATGCTACTGGATGACATACTTGACAGAGGTGATGAGGTCATGCTACTGGATGAAATACTTGACAGAGGTGACGAGGTCATGCTAGTGGATGAAATACTTGACAGAGGTGATGAGGTCATGCTACTGGGAGAAATATTTGACAGAGGTGACGAGGTCATGTTACTGGATGAAATACTTAACAGAGGTGACGAGGTCATGCTACTGGGGGAAATATTTGACAGAGGTGACGAGGTCATGCCACTGGATGAAATACTTGACAGAGGTGATGAGGTCATGCGACTGGATGAAATACTTGACAGAGGTGATAAGTTCATGCTACTGGGGGAAATATTTGACAGAGGTGACGAGGTCATGCTACTGGATGAAATACTTGACAGAGGTGACGAGGTCATGCTACTGGGGGAAATATTTGACAGAGGTGACGAGGTCATGCGACTGGATGAAATACTTGACAGAGGTGACGAGGTCATACTACTTGGGGAAATACTTGACAGAGGTGACGAGGTCATGCGACTGGATGAAATACTTGACAGAGGTGACGAGGTCATGCTACTTGGGGAAATATTTGACAAAGGTGACGAGGTCATGCTACTAGGGTAAATACTTGACATAGGTGACGAGGTCATACTACTGGATGAAATACTTGACAGAGGTGTCGAGGTAATGCTACTGGGGGAAATACTCGACAAAGGTGACGAAGTCATGCTGCTGGGCGAAATGCTCGACACATATGACGAGGTCATGCTGCTGGGCGAAATGCTCGACATAGATGACGAAGTCATGCTGCTGGGCGAAATATTCGACATCGATAAAGAAGTCATGCTGCTGGGTGAAATGCTCGACATAGAGGACGAAGTCATGCTGCTGGGCGAAATGCTCGCCATAAATGACGCAGTCATGCTGCTGCTGGGTGAAATGCTCGACACATATGACGAGGTCATGCTGCTGGGTGAAATGCTCGACATAGATGACGCAGTCGTGCTGCTGGGCGAAATGCTCGACATAGATGACGCAGTCATGCTGCTGGACGAAATACTCGACAACGATAAAGAAGTCATGCTGCTGGGTGAAATGCTCGACATAGATGACGCAGTCGTGCTGCTGGGCGAAATGCTTGACATTGATGTCGAATTCATGCTGCTGGGCGAAATTCTCGACATAGATGACGCAGTGATGCTGCTGGGTGAAATGCTCGACATAGATGACGAAGTCATGCTGCTGGGCGAAATACTCGACATAGAAGACGCAGTCATGCTGCTGGACGAAATACTCGACATAGATGATGAAGTCATGCTGCTGGGTGAAATGCTCGACATAGATGACGAAGTCATGCTGTTGGGCGAAATACTCGATATAGATGACGCAGCGATGCTGCTGGGCGAAATATTTGGCATAGATAAAGAAGTCATGCTGCTGGGTGAAATGCTCCACATAGATGACGAAGTCATGCTGCTTGGCGAAATATTCGACAAAGATAAAGAAGTCATGCTGCTGGGTGAAATGCTCGATATAGAGGACGAAGTCATGCTGCTGGGCAAAATGCTTGACATAGATGATGAAGTCATACTGCTGGGCGAAATACTCGACACAGATGACGAAGTCATGCTGCTGGGCGAAATATTCGACATAGATAAAGAAGTCATGCTGCTGGGCGAAATGCTCGACATTGATGTCGAATACATGCTGCTGGGCAAAATATTTGACATAGATGACGCAGTGATGCTGCTGGGCGAAATGCTCGACATAGAGGACGACGTCATGCTGCTGGGCGAAAGGCTCAACATAGATGACGGCGTCATGCTGCTGGGCGAAAGGCTCGACATTGATGTCGATGTAATGCTGCTGGGCGAAATGCTCGACATAGATGATACAGTCATGCTGCTGGGCAAAATACTCGACATAAATGACGAAGTCATGCTGCTGGGTGAAATGCTCGACATAGATGACGACGTTATGCTGCTGGGCGAAATGCTTGGCATAGATGACGAACTCAAGCTGCTTGTCAAAATACTTGACATAGATGACGAAGTCATGGTGCCGGGCGAAATGCTTGGCATAGATGACAAAATCATGCTGCTGGGTGAAATACTTGACATAGATGACGCAGTCATCTTGCTCGGTGAAATGCTCGACATAGATGACGAAGTCATGCTGCTGGGCGAAATGCTCGACATAGATGACGAAGTCATTCTGCTTGGCGAAATGCTTGGCACAGATGATAAGACCATGCTACTGGGCGAAACGCTTGACACAAATGAGGTGAGGCCACTGATAGGGAAGCTCAGTAGAGGAGAAGAGGCCATCGAAGTCGACGATGTTTTACCGTTTTGCGATGCGTTTGATAAGGAGGACATGATGATTGTCGAAGGTGTCGCGCTGCTAGGTAATATACTTGGCATAGAAGATTGTGTTGATAATGGTAACCACGTGGTATCACTCTGTGTTGATATTGGTAACCATGTGGCACCACTAGGTGTGCTCAGGCTATATGTAATCGTCATCCACATTGAGTTACTTGGGAATATTGATGTCGCTGAAGTCACTGATGAAATTACTGATGACGTTGCAGGAGGCACTGATGATGTTGCAGGATACACTGATGATGTAACAGGAGACACTGATGACGTTGCTGAAATCATTGATGATGTTGTAGGAGACACTGATGACGTTGCAGGAGTCACTGATGACGTTACAAGAGACAGTGATGATGTTACAGGAGACACTGATGACGTTGTAGAAGTCACTGATGACGTTGCAAAAGTCACTGATGATGTTGCAGGAGACACTGATGATGCTGCAAGAGTCACTGATGATGTTGAAGGAGTCACTGATGACGATGCAGGAGTCACTGATGATGTTGCAGGAGACACTGATGATGTTGCAGGAGACACTGATGATGTTGCAGGAGACACTGATGACGTTGAAGGAGTCACTGATGATGTTGCAGGAGTCACTGATGATGTTGCAGAAGACACTGATGATGTTGCAGGAGACACTGATGATGTTGCAAGAGTCACTGATGATGTTGAAGGAGTCACTGATGACGATGCAGGAGTCACTGATGACGTTACAAGAGACAGTGATGATGTTACAGGAGACACTGATGACGTTGTAGGAGTCACTGATGACGTTACAAGAGACAGTGATGATGTTACAGGAGACACTGATGACGTTGTAGGAGTCAATGATGACGTTGCAGGAATCACTGATGATGTTGCAGGAGACACTGATGATGTTGCAAGAGTCACTGATGATGTTGCAGGAATTACTGATGACGTTGCAGGAATCACTGATGATGTTGCAGGAGACACTGATGATGTTGCAGGAGACACTGATGATGTTGCAGGAATCACTGATGACATTGAAGGAGTCACTGATGATGTTGCAGGAGACACTGATGATGTTGCAGGAGACACTGATGATGTTGCAAGAGTCACTGATGATGTTGAAGGAGTCAGTGATGACGATGCAGGAGTCACTGATGATGTTGAAGGAGTCACTGATGATGTTGAAGGAGTCACTGATGACGATGCAGGAGTCACTGATGATGTTGAAGGAGTCACTGATGACGTTGCAGGAGTCACTGATGACGTTGAAGGAGTCACTGATGAAGTTACAGGAGTCACTGATGATGTTGCAGGAATCACTGATGATGTTGCAGGAGACACTGATGATGTTGCAGAAGACACTGATGATGTTGCAGGAATCACTGATGACGTTGAAGGAGACACTGATGATGTTGCAGGAGTCACTGATGATGTTGCAGGAGACACTGATGATGTTGCAGGAGTCACTGATGATGTTGCAGGAGACACTGATGATGTTGCAGGAATCACTGATGATGTTGCAGGAGACACTGATGATGTTGCAGGAATCACTGATGACATTGCAGGAGATGCTGATGATGTTGCAGGAGATACTGATGATGTTGCAGGAGTTACTGATGATGTTGCAGGAGGCACTGATGATGTTGCAGGAGACACTAATGATGTTGCAGGAGTGACTGATGACATTGCAGGAGACGCTGACGATTTTGCGGGAGATACTGATAATGTTGCAGGAGTCACTGATGATGTTGCAGGAGTCACTGATGACGTTGTAGGGGTCATTGATGATGTTGCAGAAGTCACTGATGATGTTGCAGAAGTCACTGAGGACGTTGCAAGAGTCACTGATGATGTTGTAGGAGACACTGATGATGTTGTTTGAGACACTGGTGACGTTGTAGGAGTCACTGATGACGTTACAGGAGTCACTGATGACGTTGCAGGTGTTGGACTCACCGTTGTTGAAGCGTGGGGTACCGTTGTAGATTGTCCTGAAATGGAAAGCTCGTGTAACCGGATGAAAATATTCGTGGCACAAAGCTAAACGTAAACTTACAACCACACATATAAAGATTGGTCTCTAATTACGTATAGAGAAAGCGGAGTCATGATCATTACAACACAATTACAATAGTTACTCCACCTCCTGAGAGGACCTTAGAGTAAAGACTGGTGGAGGGTGGAGGAGAACAAAGTCTACCCATGGTTGGTTGCAATTGGTTGGTTGATTGGTGTTTTACGTCGCTTTCATCGATTTTTTCAGTTATATCGAGACATGGATGTAGGAGGTAACCAACCTCAGAAACATAGTGGTGCCACCTGGGAATCGAACCAAGGAAACCACGCGTTCAAGTCTACCAAATCATTTATAAGTAGATCTCTTTATCAGTCCCATGTAGAACAATCTAATAAATATACATTAAACGCTATAGGTATATTGCTCACCGCACGAGATGTCCCACCCTTCATGTACAGCTAAATACAATGCATCATACTCTCATATCACGATGACATGGAGTCAGTGGCGAATTAAAAGGGTGGCGGGGACCCGCCCCCCCCTTCCCATTTTTGGCACGAAAAATGGCTGAGTAGTTTGGCTAATGCCTCTGTGCACCCCCTCCCCTTTTTGGAAATCCTGGATCCGCCACCAGGAGTAATCAGTGTGTAGGTATACCTTCCTACCGAATACTTATAGGAATAATGGTTTACATTCTCTTTTCATTTTATTACCTACATATTGTTGCCAGATCCAGCAGGTATGTTAATCTGCGATGTTGCCTAGTCCCGTGGTTGGGGTTTCTGACTCATCCCCCATCACGAGTGATGAAGAAATCATGTATAAGCCCCGGCCTTATCGTCTACATTTGACCTTGTTCTTGTACCGTAACATACCTGCATTGTACTTTAACATACCTGTATATTGAAGGTGTATACACTGTATTGATTAATAAAGACACTTAGCCTACGAATGTAGAAATGTTTACATACATCTACTTGGATTTCATACTTTAAAAAGACGCATTCTCATTAACATTGACAATCACTAACCTTGACATACATTGTTTATGACATCAATTGACCTTGACATGCACTGGCTTTAGCACACACTGACCTTGACACGCACTAACCTGCATACAAGGACTCATTACAGTGACCTTTACACGCTAATCTTAAACATACACCGACTTATACCCTCCATCGTCATTAGCAGGGATGACCTTGAGTGCACTGACCTTGGTATTTACATCCGATGAGTTCTAACCTCATGGCGATATGATGGTTCCACTCCAGGGGGTGGATCATGACGTATTCAGCGATCACAGGTAGATGTAGGACGTTGGTTTCAGGATTGTTCTCGTCACTGTTGCCTTTGAAAATCTAGTTTAAGTATATCATTGTAAAGAACATTTATATAAAAACTTTTCACGCGTAATTTGTCTAATTTAACTGACATATCGGAGACTTCGACTGGCATACATATTTTTGATATTTCAGACTTGCGTACTTAGATTGGACCATATTTTACGTGTACATTTGAACAAAGGCAAATTGAAGTCCTGCTGGGTTTTAAAAACATGAGAGGCCAAATTATGTCCTGTTTGATGAATTTGCGAGATGGTATCTCGTAATCTGCATAAAATTACATCGACGATTTCTTAGTACTGTCTTATCAAATTATTCTAGAAGAAAGTTATTAAGCAGTGGTCATATACACATTCCGAGATAAGATCTCCTGATACACAGTGAGTTAAAATGATATATCAATGATGGAAAAGTGTTGGATATTTACATGGTTAGTTGTGCCATACTCTAACCAGTGCTGTCCGTCCACACTGTACAGCATGGTGTACTTGGTGACCCACTGTTTACAACATCCTTGTCTGCCTTTAGTCACGATACCAGTGATTCTATGTAGGCCGTTCAGATGTATCTACAATGTGACAGAGATTCCAATATCATCCTTGTTTTAAACTACCACTAATTGGAAGGGGGTGGTCGCTTATGGCAGGTGGTTTGTTAAGACAGGTTGATCTTGTATAGACAATTAGTAGTAAGGACCAGGGAAAAGTGGCTGTTAAAGACAGGTGACTGCTTAATACAGGTTGATTTTGTATAGACAATTAGTAGTAAGGAACAGAGAAAAATGGTTGTTAAAGACAGGTGGTTGCTGAATGCAAATGGTCTTTAATGCAGGTTGGACTGTTCTATCGTGTCAGTATATAGAGCTCTTTATAGCTCTATGATTTATCCATTAATCATCGTATTTTGTACGTAGCCATTGTATTGGAGAGTTTCTATTGTCATCTCGTCCATTAATGTATCGTGTGCTTTTCATTTTGCACGTCATCGTTTCTGTTCTCGTTAGGGTCATGCTCCGTGATGTTTCAAACTATAGCATAGTCGGATATAGAAATTTTTGAAAGAGGATGCGGGGAGGGGGTGAAGGTTGGGTTGCAGCCTCCCATGACTAATGTTTTGCTCTATTTGGTCCAGAAGGGGTTGAAATCCTAAAATGGTCGGAAATGATCATTTTGGGGTAAAATTTTCCGACCAAAGGGGTTGCAGGGGTTACATCCGTCAATGTATGGTATCCAAACTGTCTTATAGTATACTATATATATATAATCTGGAATCCATTACTATGCCTCCATTACTTGGGCAACCAATCACTGTGATGCTTTACTTTTCCTATACAGAATTATATAAAACTTCTTTATTTAACATTAAATAAAAACAATTAGACAAGATTTTCAATACGTTTTGTACGTTTAAAATGTACATCGGAATAACCAGCTCTCTTTTAGCAGGCACAAGTGAAAGGTCGAGGAGTTCCGATTAAACCATTCCATCATTGTAATAGTAATGCCCCATCCCCCCCTCCACCCCCCAACAAAACAAAAGGAAAAATACAAAGATAACTGGTGTCAGGTGATTATGGTACTAATGTCTTTTTCCAACATTAAATTCTTGTGATTTAAAATGAGTACATAGTCACATAGTCAGAAAAAGACACTAACAACAATGTACCACAGCGGACATTCACGGACCTCACGGACGCATTTGTCTGAATATGACACTAAACACGATATTGTCCCCTTTATTCCATGGACTATGAGATATGGTTTACCCTTCGGTACTTCTTCGTTTTTTACTCTGAAATTCAGAGGTTAGACCCGGGAGGAGTAAGCGTCTCTCGAATGGCTAGCCACACCCGCCATGAATGCTCTTACACACAAAAGAAACATGAAACTCCGCATTGTATATATAAATAAATGTGAACAGCACTGTGTAGAAAGTGTCATAACAAAAAACAAAACAAAAACTGAAATAAAAAAATCCATACACCAACCCCTTTTTGATACCTTTATGAACTGGTTTTTATCTAGGACGCCGGCTACCCAAGCGCCGATGTGAACGACGCCTTGTTTGTCCTTGAACTCGGTGCTATTGATCCGGGCGCGTTCAGGACCGTAGTTGGTTTTGGGGTTTTTATCGTCGTATACACTGGATGCTGTGATGCTTTTATCCGGAAGTGGATTGGACCCCGAAATCAGGTTATCATTACAGGTTGCTAGGTAACAAAACGGTACATATGAAATAATAATTACATGAATAAAAGGTTATAGCACTTGGATTAGGTCCGTTATAGAGTAAAATCAGTTCAAATTAGGCCGAAGTTTCCAACATTTCAAAAGTTCATATTTTCTGGGAGTTTTTTATCCGGAAAACCGGACTAAAGACAGAGTTACAGATATTTCTGTAGTTTTAATTTTTTATTCATCGATTTTATTTTATTTTATTTTATTTCAGTTTATATATTGATTTATTTTAAAGCCGATTATGCCACGTAGTGAAATTATCTCTTCAATTTCTTTGTACCAGAATAACATTTTGCCTTTATACCTTGTAATGAGAACGGCCCGGGCTTAGGTCTTGAGGAAGTCGGGATCGATGAACCAAGGTTGCTGAGTGGAGTGGCGACAGTGGAAGTAAACGAAGATGAACCAAGATGGCCCGAGGAAGTGGCGACAGTAGAAGTAAACGTAGATGAACCAAGGTGGCTCGCGGAAGTGGCGACAGTAGAACTTACAGTAGATGCAACTGCAAAATTATGAATTAGGAGAAAATTAAAGCATCGAAGTTGAGATTTGCCTCTCACAGGTTTATATGCTCGTTGGCATGTTGACCTTGTTGTTAGCTATAATCACGTATGCAGACATCGAATCGATTTCATTCATGTGTGACAGAGGTTAATAAAGAATTTAAGAGGAGATGTTATCTCTGATGGGAATCGAACTCGGGACCGTTAGATTTAAAGTCCAGCGTTCTACCGAATGTTCTGAAGGATTTTCCTCCAACCGATTCAGCAACAAGCGACTGGATAGAACAAACAACCAGCTACACATGTGTTCAATATCCATCATCATCATCATCATCATCATCATCATCACCATCACCATCATCATCATCATCATCATCATCATCACCATCATCATCATCATCGTCGTCATAAACAACAACAACAACATCATCATCATCATCATTAGTGTCGACGTCATCAAATTTCAGTATTTAATATAATTTGTGAATTATAGCTGACAGCTACGTGTGCTAAAAGACCTTAATAAGAGATAACAAATATGAATCTGAGTATTTTGGGTCATAAATAAGTTTTAGAAGATGCCGATGGAGGTAGACACTATTTATCCTGTCAGTGTGGTAATTAGGATTGTGAACGTACCACATGAAAATTTACAGTGTTGACGGATAACAGTGTTACTGCACTTAAATGCTAACAGTGCTCTCTTACAATCCACTGGATCACGTGGGTTATAGTTGGAGGCGACACCTGTCGGAGGATGAAAGTGGGTGACAGGTGCTACCACAGGTGACGTAGTGTTCGTTGTTGGCGAAGCTACAAAAAAATTGTTCTGCTTTTGAGATTTATGAAAATTTACAATTACAATTGGTTTCAATTTTTATGCTCCCGAGATCGGAGATTCGGGAGCATAGTTTTGGTCCGTCTGTGCGTGTCTATCTGTTGTCTGTTTGCGTGTCTCTTTGTCTGTCTCTCTGTGATATAGGCCTAAAAAGAAAGGTTTTGATATTTCATGTGTGTATTCCTCATGTCAGTGTCTTTTTGTTGACTCCAAAATATTACCAAAACCTTTTACTTTGACCTACTTTTCAAGGACTTTGAAATTGACTGCCGCCCGAGAGCATCATGCAGGCACAGACATCTTGTTATGGTTTACAATGTATATCGCGTGAGGCACGGCCAATAAAAGAGCACAAAAGGATACAATACGCAAATATCATATAATAAAACAAAACGCTCCAGAATGACAAAGTAAAGAGCTTAATAAATACCAGAAGCAGGGTTTGTTCGGAAGGTCCAAGTACATTTCTTAGCATCAAGAGGATTGGAAGTAAACTAAGGCATGTTTGCCCTTATCGTTGACATATTTCTTATCAGCAAAATTGCTTTCAAGCATACGTTTCATGTGCCATAACTCCTGCAAAATATCGCCAATAGTGATTTTGACCTATTAACCTAGTTTAAGATGTATTATATCCAAATATGGTTTGTAAAGGATGCATGGTACTAGATTCATCACCCGAAAACCAATTATTTCAGTTTATTTTTACCAGTAGTGACCTTGGCTTTTTGACCTATAACTGACCCTAAAATAATTGGCATCTTCCTCATTTAATAGGTTTGCATATCCTTTGGATATCCGGATACTGATAATCGAAATCTGTTTTATCATTAATGACCTTAAACTTTGACTTATTGACCCCAAAATCAAAAGGCATCTTTGTCTACTAACAAGTGATCATATATCCAAACTGGTTTGCATAAGACGTAAGAAACTTGCGTTATCACCTGGAAACCAGTTGTGTAGTGTTTTGTGTCTGTATGTCAGGGCATTCACGACGGGTGCGGCTAGCCAAACAGGAGACGCTCACTCCGCACGGGCATCTGGTCTCACCTCTGAATTTCAGGGGTCCGTGAATGTCCACTGTGGTACATTGTTGTTAGTGCCACAGTCAGGTTACACCAGTTATTTTCGTATTTTTATAAAGGAAGACGGACCAAGCATACAACAAATGCCCCGGTGATGCCTGACGGGGGCATAAAATGGAAGGGCAATGTCAACATTTTTACTACGGACTACTACGTGATGAGGGAAATCATGCTACTATGTGCTTAATAATTTTTCTTTGATTTTATTTCAATGTTTTTGTGTGGTATATTTCTGTATCTTACTTGTTTTAGCTTGTGGTATCTTGATAGGACAACCGAGCACATCCCATCTCATCGCAATCTGATTGTGCCACTGTAGAGGAATCACGCGTACGCATTTCGCCCAGATAGGACACTTCATGTGATTCGTTACATGGGTGTCCTCATCGAAATTCCCGGGGAAAATCTGAAAAAGGTTTAATGTGAACAATACTGAAACTAGAAATTAAGAGATTAAGATTAACAGAAATTCAGGCACAAGTACTCTATGCTAGTTATATTTCTGAGATTACAATTCTTCTTCAGGGAGCATTGATAAGGACATGTACGAGATAAGGCAGTTTCCCCCCAAACATCGCTTTCCTTAACAAACCCTACATTGGAATATATGATAATGTTCTTAAATATAACATAATTACGAATTCTTGAATATTCTGTATCCTGTAAAATTTAAAATCCTGTGATATTTGTACAGTTCTTAAACTTAAGATAGGTAATACTTTTCTGCAAGCTGATCTTCTGAACACGAGTTCAATGTTAGCAGAGTTAAAATGGACAAGGTTCAAACTGGTCTCTGCGGTGCTCCACCAGTGTAACTTTCAAAAGTCCCTGGAAACCAGAGGTGAGACCAGGTACCCAAGAGGAGTGACTGTCTCCTGTCAGAGGTTAGAGTAAGTTCCCGGGAGGAGTAAGTGTCTCCTGTCAGAGGTGAGTGTAAGTTCTCTGGAGAAAATTTCTCCTGTCAGAGGTGAGAGTAGGTGCTCGGGAGGAGTGTCTCCTGTCGGAGGTGAGAGTAGGTGCCCGGGAGGAGTGTCTTCTGTCAGAATTGAGAGCAGGTGCCCGGTAGTAGTAACCGTCTCCTGTCACAGGTGAGAGCAGGTGCCCGGGAGGAGTGTCTCCTGTCAGAAGTGAGAGCAGTTGCCCGAGAGGAGTGTCTCCTGTCAGAGGTGAAAGTAAGTGCCCAGGAGAAGTAACCGTCTCCTCTCAAAGGTGAGAGCATGTGCCCGGGAGGAGTGTCTCCTGTCAGAAGTGAGAGCATGTGCCCGGGAGGAGTGTCTCCTGTCAGAGGTGAGAGCAGGTGCCTGGGAGGAGTGTCTCTGTCAGAGGCGAGAGCAGGTGCCCGGAAGGACTAACCGTCTCCTGTCAGAAATGAGAGTAGGTTCTCGGGAGGAGTAAGTGTCTCCTGTCAGAGATGAGAATAGGTGCCCCGGAGGAGTGTCTCCTGTCAAAGGTGAGAGCAGGTGTCCGGAGGAGTAACCGTCCCCTGTGAGAGTTGAGAGTAAGCTGTCTGGAGGAGTGTCTCCTGCTAGAGGTGCGAGCAGGTGCCCTGGAGGAGTAAGCGTCTCCTGCCAGAGTGCCAGAGGTGAGAGCAGGTGCACGTTAGGTGTAACCGTCTTTTGTCAGAGTTAAGAGCAGATGCCCGTGGGGAGTGTCTCTTGTCAAAGGTGAGAACAGGTGTTCAGGGGAGTAACCGTCCCATGTCAGAGATGAGAGCCGATGCACGTTAGATGTAACCGTCTCTTGTCAGAAGAGAGAGCAGGTTCCCGGGAGGAGTAAGCGTCTCCTGTTTGACAAGACACAGCCCCGAGAATGCGCAAAACGTATCTGCGATACAAGAATACAGGTGTTTCAGTTCTGTAGTTATCAGATAAATGTAACTTATTACTGTATACCATAGAGGCATAACACTAGAATAATGGTTAAGCTCTGTAGGATGCTGACCGTGTGATTGATCCCGCCAACATAACGCCATGTTTTACAGTCATAACTGTAGGACACCGTGTAGTTAGTGACCCACTGCTGACAACATCCATGGCGACCCTGCGTCACTAAGCCCCGGATGAGATGTGGTGCAGAAAACTCAGCCTGTAAATCAATGGTATATCAAAGGAATCATTTACATAGAAATAAGTTATATTTACGTTTGAAGGACTTAAACAATTAATGAATGGAATAGATAACTTCATTGTATTTAGCAGTGTTTTCTTTCATCTTTACAGGAACATGATTTTATGAATATGAAAAAAATACTAGTATTAAATTAAAGGTACATTTTGCTTCTTGAATTTTGCAGAAAGAAACAATTAAAACACATAGAATTTAAACTAATTATCGTTAGTTTAATTGTACGTGATCGAAACATTTCCGATCAAAGATTGTGAGAAACCTGCAATACAAGTATAACAGAAGCGTTCCATTGTCTACTGACAACATTGATTTGCTCTGTATTGTGGAGAAATTTGCTGATATACGTTCTTTAGTATGGGAGGCATAGGCTAATTAATATCTATAGAAATGCAGTAATTTAAGAATAAATTTGAAATTCGCGCACTTTTTCATGGCGTCAAAAATACGTCATATTCTGGACATGTCATACCTGTAGGTATTGTTTGCCGTCATTAATGGCGGCGGCCCATCCCCCGATAAGAATGTTGCCTTTTGCGTCATGCTCCTCTTTAGCGTCCAGATACGCTCTTGAGGGTCCGTAGTTCTTGGTGACGTCATTGGCGCCATATTCTGAAGATGCCGTCACGTGTGCGTTGGCAAGTAGGCGCTTTTTGCAGATATCTGAAGGATTATGGACTATGACAATTGTGTAAGTATGACTGTCCGTTGACTTCACTTCTTGTCTCGGAAAATTTTAACTTCACTGTTTTCAAACATTAGCTCTAAATAAAGGTACTTGTCACTTAATTTGCGCTTTCTCACAACTTATCTAAATGTACAAGTTGTTACCTCACAAGTTTCTTTTGATATCAAAAATGTTACCATGGAATGGAATGTTAGATCCTGTCCACCCGATAGCAATAAAATATTTCAAATGCTTTAGTTTAGCTACAAAAATGGTACACATTTCTAACTTAATATTGTATATCAAAACAATGAAATTGATATAGCATCCGACTGTGATGACCTAAAAGCAATAAATTACCATGTTTAGTTAGGACATAACGATTCGGATTCAGCTTTCTCGTTTATGTACTTCACATTAATTAAACTGTAAATAATCTTCAAATTTCCGTGATAAGCGGACAGTTTAGAGGACAGTAGTATTGGCAGACCGTTGGTGACTGCTTAAGAGAAAGGAGGGGGTACGTTTCCTCAAAAGTCATGCTACTTAGTAGATATATTTGTAAGACCAGGTCAGAAGGAACTTTACCTGACGACTGACTGGATGCCGCCACGACGGTGGTCAGACAGGAACCCGTGCAGCCCGATGACGTCACTGAGTGGACAGGCGGAAGTGATGTAGAACTTCCGGTTATAGATGCTGTCGTAAGGGATTTAGTAGTTGTCAATGTTTGCATAATAAATGGGTTACCGCTCATTGTAGATGTTCCCATGGTTGTCGACGCTTTGGTAGTGACTGACGTCGGCGTGGTAGTTGACGATTTAGTGGCACTTGACGCTCGTGTAGTAGTTGCCGATTTAGTCGTGGTTGACTTCGGCGTAGTAGTTGACGTTTTAGTAGTGGTTGATAACCGTGTAGTGGTTGACGTTTTAGTTGTGGTTGACGTCGGCGAAGTAGTGGTTAATACTCCCGTTGAAGCTCCAGTCGACGGCGAATTTCTTGCTGTTGTCACGGATGACGTCGCGGTAACGGAGTTTTGGGGCGTTGCCGCACCAGTCGTTGTTGGTGTGTGTGGACAACCCGTTAGGTCCAGTCTCATAGAGATACGATTGTGCCAGGCTGTAGGCTGTAGTCTAATACATTTCACAACAATAGGAGCAGATAGCAGGTGGCTTACTATCGAGGTTTCGTCATTGTTCCCGTTAAACACCTACATAAATGTATGTATATTAGATACAGAAACTCTCTGATGATGTTTGTAGAAAAGGACAATGCACATGAAAAGTTATAAATTTGTAGTAATTGAATATTATGCAAAGGAAATCTATCAAATAAAATATTCAATTACATGTATATTCAACAATCGTTAATTCGGCCGATCATCATGTAATTTGCTCATTGGTCTGGAATGGTAGACGTGATAGAACTGTATTTACCGTTCAACCCGCCCACTGTTGACCTTGTTTTATAACCCTGTGCCTTACTTTGATTATCACCTTCAACCTTGCCTCCGTCCACCATGGACCCCTTTCTATTTTCTTTGCTATATATTAGAGTATTCATTTCCATTCCCCTTTTCCGTCATCCATGAACCATTTCTCTTCCGCGTCCACCGTTGACCATGTCTACAGTCCTTGCTATATGTCACAGTATTTATCTCCACTCACTTTTTTCTTTCCTCCGCAAATCAAGTAATAAATTCCTTGCCACATATAAGAGTATTCATTTCCACTCACCTTTCCCCGTCCACCGTGGACCACTATTTACAGTCATTGCCACATATAGCAGTATTCATCACCACTCACCTTTCCCCGTCCACCGTGGACCACTATTTACAGTCATTGCCACATATAGCAGTATTCATCTCCACTCACCTTTCCCCGTCCACCGTGGACCACTATTTACAGTCCTTGCCACATATAACAGTATTCATCTCCACTCACCTTTCCCCGTCCACCGTGGACCACACGTATAACAGTATTCATCTCCACTCACTTTTCCCCCGTCCAATGTGGACCACTATTTGCAGTCCTTGCTACATATAACAGAATTTATTTCCACTCACCTTTTCCCCGTCCACCGTGGACCACTGTTTACAGTCCTTGCCACATATAACAGTATTCACCTCCACTCACCTTCCCCCCGTCCATCGTGGACCACTATTTACAGTCCTTGCCACATATAACAGTATTCATATCCACTCACCTTTCCCCCGTCCACCGTGGACCACGATTTACAACCCTTGCTAGATGTTACTCGATCTCTCTCCACTTACCTTGCCCCCGTCGACTGTGGACCATGATCTTCAGTCCTTGTTAGATGTTACTGATTCTCTCACCACTTACCTTTCCCCTGTCCACCGTGGACCACGATTCACAGTCCTTGCTAGATGTTACTCGATCTCTCTCCACTTACCTTGTCCCCCCCAGTCCACCGTAGACCACGATTTACAGTCCTTGGTTGATGTTACTCGATCTCTATCCACTTATCTCGCCCGTCCACAGTGGACCACGATTTACAGTCCTTGCTAGGTGTTACTCGATGTCTCTCCACTTACCTTGTCCCCGTCTACCGTGGAACACGATTTACAGTCCTTGCTAGATGTTACTCAGTCTCTCTCCACTTACCTTGCCCTCCTCAACCGTGGACCACGATTCACAGTCCTTACTAGATGTTACTCGAACTCTCTCAACTTACCTCGCCCCCGTCCACCGTGGACCACTATTTACAGTCCTTGCTAGATTTTACTGGATCTCTCTCCACTTGCCTTGCCCCCGTCCACCGTGGATTACGATTTACAGTCCTTGCTAGATGTTACTCGATCTCTCTCCACTTGCCTTGCCCCCGTCCGCCGTGAACCACTATTTACAGTCCTTGCTAGATGTTACTGGATCTCTCTCCACGTACCTTGCCCCCGTCCGCCGTGAACCACTATTTACAGTCCTTGCTAGATGTTACTCAGTCTCTCTCCACTTACCTTTTCCCGTCCACCCTGGACCACGATTTACAGTCCTTGATAGATGTTACTCGATCTCTATCCACTTACCTTGCCCCCGTCCACCGTGGACCACGATTTACAGTCACTGCTATATGTTACAGTGTATTTTGTCACCCAATGGCTACAACACCCCTCCTGCCCCTGTGTTGACACACCCGTAATGGTATACAAAGATGGGAATTCAACCTGCGGAGAATAAAAAAATATCCCCAGTGCAGATACCCTTGTTAAAACGATAATTTATGTTTGTTTGTTTTTTATTTTAAAGTGTGTAGTACTATTGTATATTTTGAGGGATTTGAACAAGTATTAATGTATTAGACTTCAATGTTACAGTATCTTAATGATAATAATGGTCAGATGTTTTTTGAAACTTCTGCTAGTACCTGAATATATTGCTTTTGATCAAGAGTAGCTGCTGACCAGCCGCTGGCCAGTATGCGTCCTTGAGCGTCTGTCGTTTCCTTTGTATTCAGAATCGCTCTGTCCGCACTATGTACATGCTTTGGGTCGTTGGCCAGATACTCACTGGACGCAGACAACGTGGCATTAGTCTTAGGGTCTCTCAATAACAGATGCTGACATCCTGAAACACAAAGGACTATATAGTTTGTACAAAACATTTATGTAAGTGGTGTTTTTTAGTGCACTCAAACTGTATCTTTTGAAAGATATAAATTAGGTAATACATGGAAAGATCGAAATAATATACAAAGATTATATCAGAAATTAACATGGAAATAAATATAACACACTTAAGCCTACATACTCATCTCATTTGAAAACTTGGATGATTTTTAACAGCATTGTTCGAGTAGTCCGTCTTACATTTCACCTTTTTTATATATATATATATATCACGTGAGTGTTTCTGGGACGGGTAGTAATAATAGATTTATCAAATATAATCACCGTATTAGAAAAGCTATTCTTTGACAAAAATAGAAAGTATCACGCGAACATTGTGCGAATTTGACACACAAATATTCATTGAACTCTAGGGATCAGAGGTAGGAATTGGTATCTGGGAGATGACACTTGGTACCTGGGAGGGAAAACTTGGTATCTGGGAGGTAAGACTAGGTACTTTGGAGGTAAGATTTGGTATCTGAGAGTTAAGACTACTACCTGGGACAAAAGACTTGGTGCCTTGGAGGTAAGACTAGGTACCTGGGAGAAGTAAGAGGGGGTACCATGGAGGTAAGACTAGGTACCTGGAAGAAGTAAGACTGGGTACCTGGGAGGTAAGACTAGGTACCTGGGAGGAGTAAGCATCTCTTGTTTGTCATGCCGTACCCGTCAGGAATGCCCAGAACATGACATAAAACATAAAGAACTAGTAGTTGATAACGCATTTTATAGCCAACTTTCGAAGGCATATAATTTTTTAAATTTGTTCTGTCAAAATTGTGAATTATTTAATCTAATTTTTATTTCCATTTTTTCTTGAATTGAAGGGCTAGAGTATAACCTGGAATGGAACTTAACACATATAGAATTTTGGTGATGGATATTTAATCCTTTTGTGGCCTTTTGTTTAATTTCGTCTTTCAAGCCCTAACCTTGTGATCACAATAATTATACCTTGTTGGGGATTTGTGAATGTTAAAAGAAGAAGTTTGACAAATATTTAAAATATCCCATAAAATATCCCATAAATATCCCATAAATGTGTTTGACATTTGGAATAATTCTAGTACTTACCAAAACCAATGACCATTGCGGACACCAAATGTACAGCATGACCTAACGTAATAATCCATAACAAGCGCATGATGATGGACTGTATTGTACATACAGTTGCGGGAGTTCGCACGTGCAAATGAGCGCAACTTACATTAGGAAGCTTTATTAAAAGGCTAAAAAAAGTTACAACTTAAATTGGTATACAAACACTGAATACAAGGGAATTAGGAGGCAGCATGAGATAGCTGTGTAGGCCGGGAGACGAGATCTGGCCATTGAAATAAAAGCCTTCAGCTCCGTCCGCTGGAATGTTCTGTTTACTTTGGTGTACTGATTAAGATTTTCGCCTTGTTAATTCGTCATTTGTTTGTGTGAGCGGCGCGTAATGATTCCAAACCATGCGATGTTCTATATCAGCGACAACAGAGGTGACGTTTATGGGCGAATTAAATGCCTGACTCCTCTTTATTGGGATACCTCGGGACGGTGCGAGAGGATGGGATGAGTGCAGCGTCATGTTTTATTTGTTGCTTTACGTCACTTTACGATTATTTCACTTTTATTTAAAGTGACACCTGACTGATGCATTGATAAGAAATTTCCACCTTTGCAACGGACCCACCCGAAACGGCGAGGGGTCATTTACGTAAGAAAGTCTACCTTGATAACAGGCCTCGGACCCACCCGAAACGGCGAGGGGTCATTTAAGTGCCAAAATTTTCCTTGTATACGGGCCCCGGACCCACCCGAAAAGGCCTTGGACCCATCCGAAACGGCGAGGGTCATTTACGTGCCAAAATCTACATGGTAATCCGTCTTCGGACCCACCTGGATGGCAAGGGGTCATTTATGTCCCAAATCTTTTATACGGCCTATTATATCTGCCTCGATCTGATGAATATAGATACAAGACCGTTCTTCTACAAGGCCATAGAAAGAATTTCAAAGAGGGGGAGGGGGGGGAGGCGCAAGCCTGGAAATTTTCTTCGTTTTCTTGAAATCTTCTACGTTTTCTTACCTGATAAAAAAATCGGCCTATGAACGATCAAAAATGAGGAAAAGTGGGGAGGGGGAAGGTTCCATAGGAAAACGTCTTACATGCGAAGAGTGTTAAAGAGAGGTGTGACACAATATGATTATTGTTACTGTTGAAAATGCGCCCTATTGCAAATTGAACCTTTCACATTGTCTGTTAATATATATGTATTCATATAGAACAAAAGGCCGATGAAAGTATCTGATTCTCTATTGACTGGATTTGGTTACTACCATGGATAGTCAGCTCTACAACAGTGACAAAGCCAGGTGCGTCTAGAGGCGGAAAACATCTACAGCAACAACATGGCATCATGGTACAGCACCGTGGTATCTGATACACTTTCCCTTGACAACCTTCATATTCAACATCATATGGATGCAGTGACGTTACCAGATAACATTCCAATTATAATTAAAATAGACCAGGATTTTTGATATCCTAGACCAGTTAGGGTTTGAACAAACCAAAACCAAACAAAGTGATGATAATGAAACTTGACAGGAGACTAGGTATCCTATGAGCTCCAATGATTTTCCACTGGATAAAATACACTACAAAGATCAGGTTTCTTATTTAATTTCTAGTGTCATTATAACAATAGAAAATGGATGCCTTGTAAAAATAATGTCACACTTGTTTCAGACATAAATTAAACGTACACAACATAAACGACGTAAAGACGAAAGCTATAAACGTGCACAACATGAGTAACGTAAAGACAAAAAATATAAACGTACACAACTGGACTATTATGTGTAAAGAACAGTAAGATTTATTATGATGTAAAAATATAAATGAAAAAAATAAATAATGGAGGGATTCAACTGAAAATACTTATGGCAAAGTACATCTATGCTGGATACTAGTACATGTATAAAATGAAATTGCTGCTATTATTTCATGTTTTTCATTCAGAACTTAAATGTGTGTAGTAAGGGACTGACAAGGAATGTGAATACCCGAGTATTATCTTCAATTAAACATATACAGATGTTTCAATAGGGCTACTGTTACTCATATTATCTGAAAGTTGGTCTAATTCTTTTTACAATTTTTCAAGATTTTGTATGTTTCAGTGGCATATTCCTTTTTAAAATCCAATGCTGCAGTAATGCAAGCTTTTTATCTGTATTTTGACACTATCAGTCACTGACGAGTCGAATCTTAAAAATAAGTAAAGTTTACATACTAAGAACTGCTATCTTATCAGCATTAAACATTACCCTTTTTCTATGTACATTTCCTACACAATGTAATGGCCATTTAAGAGATAAGTAAATACGAACATCAGTGACACCCAAACATGAAGCAGCACTGTCCCTCAGATGTCTAAAGTAGTTACTGTAATACATAATATGTTTTAAAACATTTATCACAGATCTTCAAGATACAATGCACATGTCACCAAGATACAATGCACATGTCACCAAGATACGATGCACATGTCACCAATGCAGAGATTATGTCTGGAGATAGACATGTCAAACCATGTCGCTTTAACACAGATCATGACATGTCAAACCATGTCGCTTTAACACAGATCATGACATGTCAAACCATGTCACTTTAACACAGATCATGACATGTCAAAACATCTTGCCATAACAGATCTTGTCACCGTTAAACATGTACAGATCTTAACATCAAAATATGTCACCATGACACAGTTCCTGACATATAAAAACATGTCACCATAATAGACCATATCATGTCCAAATATGTCTCCATAACATAGATCTCGAAATGTGTTACCATAACAGAGATAAGATATTTTAATAGATGTATGTTGGAGCACAACACTATAAATCTGATGTCAATAATTCTTGACATGCCAGAACATTTTACCATCACAGAGATTTTGTTAAAATATCATGTCCACAGATCTTGACATGTCAACATTTATCATTAAAGAGTTTGTAAAAATAAGACTTCAAATTAAGATGTCTACAGATCTTGACATGTCACAACATATTACCATTAAACAGAGATTGTGACTAAGATGTCAAAATAAGATGTACACAGATCTTGACATGTCAACATTTATCATTGAAGAAAGTTTATGAAAATATGATGTCAAAATAAGATGTCTACAGATCTTGACATGGCACAACATTTTATCATTAAACAGAATTTGTGAAAATAAGACTTCAAAATAAGTTGTTAGCAGATCTTGACATGTCATGACATATTATCATTAAACAAAGATTGTGACAATAAGATGTCAAAATAAGATGTACACGGATCTTGATATGCCATCACATTTTATCATTAAAGAAAGTTTGTGAAAATATGACGTCAAAATAAGATGTCTACAGATCCTGACATGTTACAACATGTTATCATCAAAGAGAAAACAAGATGTCCACAGGTCTTCACAAATCTTCAAAATCTTAAATACTTGTTCCAAACTATATTCATTCACACTGTTAATTTATTGTGCCTTATGAATAGCACTGGTAAAACAACATGACATTTTTAGCAGTATGACATCAACATGACATTTTTAGCAATGTGACATCAACATGACATTTTAACAGTGTGACATAAATCTTTTACAGATCAATAATAGTATGATATTGAGTGGCATCAGAAATGGATTGCTTTCTGATCACCCTGTACAGAGTAAACGCTGTGTTCAGTTTACTTTAATCAGCATATTCAGAAATAAAACCCATAGTTCTTTCAACAATAAATAAGTAAAATTACAGTTGACTATGACAGAATGTTTGAGTCTTCTATCTGTGGAATTCAGTGAGAAATGTTGTGTCTCCAGCAGTACCATCTGGATCTTCACAACCATGTCACTGCATTATCTGATCCATTGCTGCTTGCATATCCTTCTTTCTAGGAAAAAAATAAAGATATTCAATATGAAATCATACTTATATCAAATCACCAACGCCATTACATATAAGGAAAACTACCTTTATAAGCTGGAGCAATGAACCAGTAAGGTGAGGAAGTATTAAGAGAATTCTAGAGAAAAGTATTTTATGGCTATTCACGACCCTGTATACAGCTCCTAGTTACTCAGTTTCCCACTGATATTTGCTGGCCCCAAAGTATCACATTCAGTCCCTAATCATTTCTTCTTTGCTTTATATTTCTTGCTCTCTGAAAGCATCCTTTACTGTGCTAGCGGTAGCATAAATTGTTCAATTGCCATTTGGCTAGTGCAAGCACAAATTAGATAGACAAATGTGTAAGTCATTAGCCATGTATATAAAAGAGAGAACTGAAGACATCTGCAAAAGCTGTATGACACAAATCACCAAGGACATGCACACAAAACATGATAATAGTAGAATATACACTGAAAATCTACATTACAAAAATATTTGATTATGCTGTTGTTACAGACAAAACAACTTATTCTTAGAATTTTAGAAAATTTAACATTAAAAAAATAACTAAATTTAATCAGAGTCATATATACACATGTGTATATATGTCTCTGATTTAATATTGAAAAAAATAACTGAATTTAATATTGAAAATCAAAAGCTTGAAGAGCCACAAAGGCGCTGAGCTAAATTTGATTTAAAGCTGTCAAAAGTAGCAGAAATTGACCAGTTGTGTTCATCTTTTTTGTTGTATTCCGATTATTTTTGGAATAGAGTAAAAATAAAAGCTTAAGGAACAACAGTCATATATCATATAATATCAAAATGTGAATGAAAGTTGTCAGTGGGCAACACAGCTCTCCAGTGGGGCTTTGTCATAAAGTAAGTTGTATGGTAAACAGTTTCTTGATGGGGTCCGTTGGCATGAGAAAGTCAAGGGTTAGAAGTGGTATTGATAATGACATCATCATAACATTTTATTGTTCTTTACACCATTCTTACAGAAATATGTCAAATGTCTAATCACAAAGAATGTACATGTAAAAACAATTGAACACCAATGCCATTTTTAACAAAGATAGAAATGGACGACTTGTTACCACTGCCTGTAAAATATGGAAGCCTTATGCTTTATTTGTTTTTGTCTACAGAACTAACACTGACAGTAGGGCCAAAAGCTTCTATATATCGTCCTAACACACTAGTTGTTATTCGGTCGTTTATTGTATGTGCACGTGCAAGCCGATTGTGAATCACAATCGCACTTTATCGGTTAATTTGGAATAAAGTCTTCACATGTGAGTTCTACTTAATTTATTTCTCATGCATTTAAACTAAAATTCTGTTTTAATCCACGCTATCATCCTTTAGGCTTTACATCCGCATTAAATTTTGTAGGCGATTTAAAAACTTTCTCAGCTGCCATTTTTATGTCGTCGTGGAAACTTTTCCAACTATGGGGAAGACCATGTGATATATACACATGCTACTTCCCTAATAAGGCAAAAATGAGGCGTGGCTTTAGAAATTTTAGCGGGAAACTTCACAACTGCGCAAATAAAGATGGTTTCAAAAACAAGCAATTCCTATTTACATAATGCTATTTGGTTTTGTGACCAATATCTTGAACATTTAATGCTATTCCGAGGGGGGGGGGGCAAAAATTAGGTCTTTGTTGCAACTACATCGTCATTATACCTATGTACAAAATGCTAATAAAATTTGCTCTCTTCATACTATCTTACGACAAAGAGTTTGCAGTTACTTGTATCCGAAATGAACGTGTAATCGACAACTTCATGGCAACAAGTTTTACTGCATTGTTGTCACGAGTCGAAGCTGAGCCGAGGAACGACATTCCTTCAAGTGGGACATTAAATAACCATCTTATTCACTATTGTCATAATGTTTTAACATCATTTATATTTAGAAACATACAACATTTACCTAAATATTTATATTGCATTTTCATTATCAGAGGAATGCGGGAAGATCGATCTTTAAATTTGTCATATATGTGAAAAAGAACTAAAGTTCCAGAACATGTTGGGGAAAACTTTAATTGAAATATCTCGATAAAAACAAGCGATACAAGATCAAGACAAATGCTTTGTCCAGAGAATTACACAATCGAGTACATCCGACGGTGTCAGTGGTAAACACATCGTAAAGTAGTCACAACTACATATTATTACGCGAAATTTGAAAACATTACTGCAACTCCTTTTTCGAGTTATTGAAACTAGTTTATGTTTAGCTTAAATTAACTGAGCTAAAGGTACATTGTGCTGATCAAGAATTTTTAAGACAACATCAGTAATTTTTCGGCACTTTATTTTTCAGCGGCGTAGTAAGCTCTATATCGGTAGTGAAAGTTATAACCCCTGAAAAAAAAGTGATTGCAATGAGTGCGGCTTCACCGAAGCCGACTCAAAAATAACCGATAACGCGTCACTCGAACCTAGGTCAGCCTCGTTATGAATTAGTGGTCACTTGTCGAGATATTTTAAGATTTTTGTAACACGTATTGCCAGTCTGTATTTAGGATTCTATGAAACATTTTATTTGTTCTTTTCTAAACTGAAATTTATATCTAAATATATTATTATTACATTGTTTATATTATTATATACATTTCGAAGATAGCACGATCGGTTTCCATATTGGCGCTTTTATGTCAAATTAGGCCTTGATCGCGTGTGTTAAAAGCTTTCTACTACGATTTCTCCAAATACGGCAATATGTCAGGTGGTCTTCCCCATATTTGGAAAAATTCCCACGAAGTGCGATTGATTGTAATTCATAATCGGCTTGCGTCATTATGGCGAATGAATATTTTAACACACAATAAGCGACAGAATAAAAAGTGTTTTAGGGCAATATATTGATAATTTAAGTTAAGCATACTTAGATCTATGCTTAAACCTATTTCTGTGCAATGAAATTTCAATAACAAGGATAACAAAGCCGGTTTTGCAAGAACTTTTACTATTTTAAGTACTTCAAAGAAGGTACTACTTTGTTACGTGAATCAAATAGGCGGTGCAGAGGTAAAATTTTTACGATCGCTAGAAGACTGTCGAGCAAATGCTCGACGCCTTAAAAACAACTGATAACATCTCTTTTTTCTATTAACCATCCAAATTCCATAAATCAAGGTGATTTGATATGTTTGTTTGCTTTTTTATCAATCAGTGGTTCATCTTGTTCAGCTGTTGTCACAGGATTCAGGTGTCGATGTTTGTTGACATATATCTTATTACTTCGCCATGAGGTAGTGCGACGCTTGTCAACAAACATCCCGTATCTGTTGTCACAGATTCTTATGACGGGGTGCTACTCGGCGATAGTATACACCCTTGAAATGATGTCAAGGAAGTTTGTTTGGCCATGTTCACTGTTCAGAAAGTTTAGAGATGGTTTACACCGCAATCACTATGAAATTTGATAAAGTCAATAGTAATTAAATGAAAGCATTGTTATGACCATGATTTATTCTAACGATATAAATGTAAAAAAAGAAATGAAAAAAACCCCCCAGAACTTTTTAAACTTACTCATGTATTAAAAACATTTAGCCATATCAGTTTTGAATTCGCATTTGGCGAATTGGCGATCAGGTAGCGCTCACACAGCTTTATACTTCTTTGTCATAATGTCCCACATATGTACAAATCCAGTAGTAAACTCCATAAATATTTGAAATTTTGCTTTAAATTTTTTCATTTGATTATTACAATTGTCAGTGTGTTGAATTCAACATATTAATAACCTAAAGTATACCTGGATTACAATATAAATTAGCATTATGTCTTTCATGCAGGGACTAAAATTAACTGCTTTGACATGGTAGCCACCCGGGCCCCTAGATTTTAAAAATTAGGAGCCCGGAGTAGTGCTTGGTAGCCAGTAAATAAATGCAGACCTTCGTAACTTTTTTGGAACTTCATTCAATTCCTTAGATATAAAGTTTGCATATTTATTTGAATTTATTTCAAATTACTTTAAACATTAACAATTTTCTATTTCTATTTTTGAATGTTTATCCTCTTGCTCTTCTCCCAGTAAATCCCTACATCATCAGTACATGTATCTTGTCCCGATCTAACTCTCTCTCTCTCTCCATTACTTCTCTGTCTCTTACTTTCTATACTTTGCACACCAGCCTCACATATCTCCTAGACATCTTCCCCTTCATTCTGTCTCTCATTACTGTCATTCTTGTCTTTTAGCATTCTTCTCATGAAGCGAAACCGGACTGTTGACTCTGCGACGGCCCATACTAAAATGAGTACGCGAAATTCGACGCTGACTTGAAAAAGTACGGTATAACAAACTTTATTTATCACTATTGAAGATGTACTGAAGTAAAGTATTTAAATATTACCACATTAATGCTTGTATGAAGTTTCTTGAAGAAATATTTCTAACTCTTTGAAAAATCAGTACTTTTGTTTTCGATTCCGCGTCGGTGCCTGCGTACTAGTTTTAGTATGGGCCCTCTGCGACATCAAAACACTCGACAGACGGAGATGATGTAAGCATCCAAAGAACATTGATATTGACAAAAGAAGCCCTCAAACGACTCAAAATATGATTGTATTATCAGTGAAACAGCAAAAAATGTTTAAGTACTAACACTCAAGAACTTTAGTCGCCACTCGGGCTATGAAATAGGAGTATTTCAGGGGCCCAGAAGCAAAAAAGGTCGTCTCGGGCAACCACTAATTTTAGTCCCTGCAATGTATTATATTGGGGTCAAAAAGATCAGTTCTTTGATATATTTCTCCTCTTGATAACTTACTTTTTGGAGCTCTTTGGTCGACTGGATTTAGGTCGACCAGATTTTGGAGTTTTTGACTTGGATGATTTTGGTCTCATGGCTTTCTCTGCACTCTCTGCTGTGTAGGCCAAATACACATTTGACAAATCTGGTTCGTTCATCTATAAAATAAGATATTGAATCAAGTGGAATTCATTCATCTACAAAGTAAGACATGTAAAATCTAAGTCATTCATTTACAAAGTAAGATATGTCAAGTCTGGTCATTAATTTACAAAGTAAGATATGTCAAGTCTGGTTCATTAATTTACAAAGTACAATATGTCAAGTCTGGTTCATTAATTTACAAAGTAAGCCATGTCAGGTCTGGTTCATTCATTTACAAAGTACAATATGTCAAGTCTGGTTCATTCATTTACAAAGTAAGGTATGTCAAGTCCGGTTCATTAATTTACAAAGTAAGATATGTCAAGTCTGGTCATTAATTTACAAAGTAAGATATGTCAAGTCTGGTTCATTAATTTACAAAGTACAATATGTCAAGTCTGGTTCCTTCATCTACAAAGTTCATTCGCCCATAAATATGAAATCTACAACTTTTACATAATAAATATGACACTACACTTTGAATCATTTATACTTATAATAGGCAAAACATCATACTGAATCAGAGACATAATACTTTGAGTCGAAAACTTGAAAATCCATGTGCATTACACACTAATAAATACATTAAAATTGTTTGAAAGAATTTCTATGAGAAACTTTTTTATTAATGATGCTGATGAAGTCTCTGAATCACAGTAGAAAGTATATCAACACTGTTCCAATGATGAGCATTTATGTTGTATATACATGTGTGTCATGGCTTATACAGCTCAGGAAAAGTCAGGTTTACCTTATCCTTATCCTTGTCTGGCTGAGGGGATTGCTTCCTCATGTTATTTCCAGAATACGCTACACATCTTAACTGCCATTCTCCGATGTCATCATTCCAAGCTACATTTTGTTCTATCATCTCCTGAAATGTACAGGAATGTTTGAGAAAATAAGATAAAAGATGACATTTGGGATCAAATAATTCCTTACCTACTTCATCTCTGAGTAAGCGTTTCAATTTTTTCCCTATAACCCAGTGGTAACCTTACCTATCATTTTTTATCTATTTATTTGTCATATTGATACAATGGCTCCAGTATTACAGGTTTGCCTTTCCTAGCACCCTTTAAAGTTATCCCAGAGGATTCACCATACTTCCTCTGTCCCATTTTTAAGTTATCTAGCAGCCATACCTGATATTCAGGAGGGATGTAATTATCTATGACCATCATCTGTAGTTTGAGTTCACGACTGAGTTGTCGTACATTTTCTAGTAGTCCCTCCATCTCCCTCTGGTGTTCTTGTTGTAAGTCGGCTATCTGATGAGGAAGAAACATGACTACCATATCAACAACTGAATACTTCAAAGTCTTCATTAATAACTTAAGAAAAGCTTAGGAAATATATCATTAAATATTCATATGTTCTGCACTGAATGGCAAAAGTTTTTAATTTTAAGCAGCATTAAAATGAAGTATCAACCTTATCCAAACAAGAATAGAAATTTATTGACTGGACAGGCTTTAATGATTGAACTGACAAATACAATGTAGAAGAATCTACTACAGTGTGACTTGTCTCTTTGGGTATAAATATTTTGAAACTGTATAAATGACATTTTATTTGATATGTTAAAATCCAAGCTAATTTTGTAACATTATTTTTGAATTTGATGAACTCTGTCGAGTACAGCCAGGAGTTATGAATAAACAATTCTACAACAACTGAGGATTGCGTGGTCAATGCCAATGTTTTGCAAGAAAAACAATCTGGTTGCAAATCTAAGCCAAACAATTTACTGATCGTAATCTGGCCTCAATATGATTAAAGAAAGTACCTCTGATTTTGCCTGCATGAGCATGGTCCATACTTTCTTGAGTTTCTTTGTTTTACCCTGAATCTCCTCTTGTAACGTTGTGTACTTTTCTTCAATGTCCAATCTCTCTTGCTGAAATATAATTCAGAGAATCATGTATGACTATGTGATATGATCATGTGACCATGTTACGACTGTGACAATGACATAATCATGTGATGAATATTCTCACAGATAATACCTATATCAGGTTCAAGAGAAGATAATGAATACAGTTCTTTAAGATTTCTGGACATTCACTCACTGTAATGTTTGAACAGTTATGGTAACTTATAAATCATAATAATTTATATTTGTTGTTGCAGATAATTAAAACTTGTTACTATATACATGTATTACCAAATGATCAAATAACTAGTACTACCTCCTTCTCTTCTAAAGCCTTTCGAAACTCCTCTTCTTTTCTCTTCCTGTCTTCCAATTCCAAGGCTGATTCTTCTAGAAGTCTTTCTTGCTCTTCTGCTTTCTCCAGTAAATTCTCCCCTCCCACAATGATCTTCTTCTCTATGGCAGCTAGTTTATTGGCAAGTTGTTCTTGTTCTTCCCTGAGAAAATACAACAATTCATGCATTAAAAGGGGTTAAGATATCCAACTTCACTGAAGGCATTACTGCTCAATTTTGTTTGTTTCAATTCCGACATCAAATCATTATCATTTCTCCTTCATCATAACGACATTGCTATTTGACAAGTTAGTCTTCAGTATTATTATAGGATTCATGCATATTCCCCTGATTTTATCTTGTGTAACAGTGACACTTTCTTTAAAACATCAATCCGCATTCATCTCGTATGTGTACTGTAGCGTAAAACATTTTTCTGTTGTCTATATGTTATGGGCATTCTGTCAGGTTCCACAAGCCAAATAGGAGATGCTTACTCCTCTGAGCACTTGGTGTTTACCTCTGACTTCAAGGGGTCCATGAGTGATCAAAAGAGTACGTTGTTGTCAGTAATGCAGCGACACAGCATAAGTCACTCATATTTTCATACTGGAATATCTTTTCTATGACTGACACAGACTAAAACTCAACCAACAAAATTCTGTCCTAATTAACTTAACATACCAGTAATAAATAAACAAAATTCTACTGACTTATGTTTCTTGAGTTCCATTTCTTTCTCCTCTAGATTGTCCTTGACCTTGTTCCTCTCCTCCTCTGCCATATCTTTCTTCTCTTCAAGCATTCTCTTGTCAGCATCAATCTTTGCTTGGATTTCTGCCATCTTCTCTTTAGAAATTCGCCTACCATGATCTACAAACATTGATTACACAATATGATATGATTCATGAAAACCAAGACTGCAAATTTCAACAACTTGTCATCTTTCATTAATATCTAGGTTATGAATGAGAACATTACTACAGTGATCATTGGACATGATGGCTGACTACATAGAACCTCTTGTTAAACAAGTCAGCCCCTACAGTAGGCCTTAATTAGTTTTCCTTTCATCTCTCAAGTCACAACTTTTGCAGCAGTTTAGCTTATTTAATTCAGTAGGTCAGATTTACTCCAGTTATGGACCTTATTCCAACTGATCTTCTATTTCAATCCATCCCAGACAAAAAATAATTTGCCGTAAATAATTTTGTCATTTTCCTGTGATGTCGCAATGCCACCATTAACGTCACAATGAGAATTTGGTAAATGGTAATGTGTCAGATGTGTGGTGCCCCATACCCAGATGGAAATTCATCTATTCATTCATCATCAAAGTCATTCATCATGTGACTTTTTGATTATTATGATGACTAAATAGATGATTTTATTCCTTGAATCAGTCTCTGTATCAATAACCCTCCTCATCAATGTATACAACTGATCATGTAACAGAATGCTGTGACTTACTTGTTCTATAGCCATGCCCTGTAGTGTGAATGAATGATGAAGACAAACTAGTACACTAAGCATTAAATTCTATATGTACATAATTGTATAAAAAAACAAACAATATAATATTTTATAAATACAGCTGATACAGAGCTGAATGTTGATGCTAATGGATGGCACATCTTACAAGATACCTTGCTACATACTGCAGATCTACAGTTAATTTATGATGTATGAATATCATTAAGCTTATTCATAGAATACAATGCATCCCCCCTCCCACTCACATCTGAAGAAGCTAATAGGTAGAAAGATGTCAATAGATCTATTGTATTCTTGTTATTGAATAGTACACCTTTACCTTAATTAGAATACCTTATTCTAATTTTCTATTTCAAATAAATTTTAAGCTTTCTATTTCAAATAAATTTTAAGCTAAGTTCATATTCCTTCAATAAACTCAATTCTGAAGTTAAAATTTTCTGAGTTTTGTATGAAACCTTTTTAAAGTTGATCAAGTCATTCTATTGTCTTCAAACAATGATACTAACTATGCAAGACAATACATGTTTCACTAAAACATTAATACAGTAAGCTGATGATTCTCTTTAATAAAACATGAATACCAAACATTAAAATATTCTTTTAATTTAAGGTATGAGAAAACATATTAAGCAAGCACGGGAACAAGCACTAGCCATAGTAAGTGAGAAGTCTGATAGAAGAAATGTGAAGAAATGCCCTTTATCAACGGAATATAATACTGCCCTTTACCAAGGAAATGCAAGAAAACCCTTCACCCAAAAACGAAAGTAGTCAATATAATGCTCTATAATATTTGAATGAAGAAATGTTTTAGTTACAAATGTGGTGAGTTAATAAATGCTCTCCATCTGAAAAGGTGCCCTATATCTGGTACATGAAGACACACCCTGCGTACATCTGTACTCAACACAGATCTGGACTCTATTTTGTGAATAATAATAATATGCCCTTATCTAGTGAATAAATACCCTCAATTTTGTAAAAGCCTTTCATCTTATGAATGCCGAAATGCTCTATCTATGTCTAGTGATAAGATGAAAACGCCTATTTGTTGAATAAAGAAATGCCCTACATCCAATGAAATAAGAAATGCTGTATCAGAGGCAGATCCAGATGGAGTGAAGGGAGTATGTAACACTTCTCAGCAGTGACAATTTTCAAAGGTCAAATAGTTTAGTAATTTTGAACCTCTTTACACACAATTTTCTAGGGGAGGATACCAAGACCCCCCTTTTTGATGGCTCTCCTCCCCAAGCACACACCTCTCTGGACCTGCCACTGCCAGAGGTCTGGTGAAAAAAGAAATGTCCTATGTTTATTAAAAAGATAAATGCCCTATACATGGTGACTTAAAATATACTCTATATGTAGGAAATGTGTAACTTTTTGTTTAAATTTGAATCTATGTGTAGGAAATTATGGGAGCTTAGTAATCTATTATACGTAATTTATGGACGGGAAAGTGAAGAAAGAAGTGGCAAGGTTGAACACAATGCTTGGGCATAACGAACAATTACCTTCATCCTTTCCTGGAGCAGTCATGAAATACAATAATCAGTGTTTTACTATCACCATGAAATATTAATAATTAAAAGAAACCAATATGAAAGATTTCATCCAATTCTAGCACTCTTTATTCTATATATATCTGATTTTATAACCACTAGAAAATAAATGAGTAAAACTGAAAAATGCAATGCAATTAGTTGGAACAACATCAAGGTAAAATCCAGGTAAATAGTGAAATATATTTTCTTTTCCCATGCTATAAACAATATTACGATCAAACAAACAACTTTAATATTAAAGACCCTAAGAAGATATATTTATATCTTTAAGTAAAATATACTCAGACTGAAAGTTAAACCCTCAGAATCTGAAACCTTCACTCTTATTGCAGCCTTAATTGTCACAATATATCCTAAAAATCTGGAATTTCTGGAGGTGTAAATGTTATGAATCTGGAATTGAGTGACATATAAGTCTTTTATAATATTTCCTACAATTCAGAGGTATTTAGGAGGGTTTTTTTATATTTCACAGTAATGAAAGGTGAATGCTAGCTGCTATTACTTGTGTATGGAATGCTGGTAATTTGGGGTTACCATGCATGTGTTTTACAAAAACTGATATATACATTTATACCTCCAGAAATATATAACATTTATACCCTGTCAGAAATTTCCGTTTCACAGCTCGGCTAACACCTCGCAGTGGAACAGAAATTTCTGACAGGGTATTCACTCTGTCAGAAATTTCCATTTCTCAGCTCGGCTATCGCCTCTCATTGAAACAGAAATTTCTGACTGGGTATACCCTACCCTGTCAGCTTTTGTAAAACACAAGCATGGTAAGCACATTCTAATGCATTTGATAAATAATTACAACTAGAGGCTATGGTTTTCTAAACCAAGTCGCTAATTACAGAGACGTTATATTAAAAACTGTAGGGTATCATGACCTCACAAATCAAAAACTGCAGGGTATCATGAAGTTATATCAAAAGCTGCAGGGTATCATGAATACCCTTGCAGTTTTTAAATCGGACAGCCAATGAGATCGCGTGTTACAAACAAAATGCATAGAATATATCTTTAGCTTATAAAATTCTTTGTGTGTAACTATAAGTATATGTACTAGTATTTTTACTCAAGTCTACATTTTCTAGTAGTAAACCAGAATCTAGAGTTTGGATGGCTATATAATATTTCATGTAATATACGTTTACTACGAGATCTAGCACCATATAGAGGCTACATATAGGTCAATATACATTTAGGTATAATAAAAACTATAAATAAGTATAAATACGAAAAAATCAAGATGAAAAATTCAACAAATAGATAAAACATTAGTTTACATAAATTTCGTTCATAGTGTCAGTACAGTTACCTTTCTTTTTCTTTTTTCGTCGACGCACCACACCATCTTCTCCCACTTCCTCTTCTGATTCTTCGTCGTCACTACCAGATTCATAGTCTGAACCTAGCAATAAAAACAAATGACTACTTAACTCCCCTCTCCTTCTTATCAGCTGTCGTTCTAGACATGTGCAATGGCTGCACATAAAGCTGGAACCAATGTCAAGGACAGATCTGACACATCAGGGATACCATGCTACCCAAAATGAACTAACTTTTGCTTAGCAACATATCAAAATGGTACAATTTATATTTATCACGATAGCTGCTTTTTAAGCAGTTTGCACATAGGATTGTATAAAATATAAACTAGATATAGTTTTGCACTTGATTCCCTGGGTAACTTGACAGATATATTCTCATCTTTATCCACTTTCCTCTATCGATCTTATATTTATTTGTAATTACTGGACTTAATCAGCTCAATTGATGGATCATATTCACAGTGGGTGGAAGGTCCTGGATTTGAATCTCAGTCTGGCCATGAACTTTTCACCCTGCCTGTAACCATACCTATAATTCCTTTCGACTATCCTCAGTTAATTAACATTTTAAGAGAATGAGATTTGTACCTTCCTCTAACTGCTTGCGTAGGTCATCGATCTCCTTCTGTAACTGTCGCAGCACTGCATCCTTGGGGTCCTCGTTAATTTTGGCCTTATTCTGGATATTTTTAGCCCGATTAGCGTAACGTAAAGTACTTATAGACTCGTCATAATTATAGTCTGCTGGGCCAATGTTGGCAATCTACAAAAAAAAAGAATTCTGATGATGGCTCTGCACGTAATACACATTACAAGATATGAATGGACAAATCAGGAACTTTGTTTCTATGAAATTACAAATAACTGTTGGCAGACTTCGAAATTTATCTTTTAATTTGTCTTGAATTGTTTGAGTTAAAACTTTACGTTCAGTGGCTAGATTAGTGCAACATGCAAACTTTTTTCCATCCTAAATGCATTGTTCTCCTGTCTTTACATCTAACTGTACTATACATAATGCTTGTTCAGCTAGTTAAAACATGACTTGTAGGAATTAGATATTCAGAATTATGAAAGACCAATTCAAAGTAATAAATGTGAGTTACACTTTAAAGTGGTACCTATCCTCCTAACATTACATATGATGAGCAGGAAAAGCCACTCATTGCCTGATCCTTGATGATACTTGATCCCATTACTAGCATTATAATTGTGGTATGTTGTTTTATCACATTTTAAGGATTTTTCATGATAGCACTACAAAGGCATGGGCCAATTCTGACACACTGCAGAGCACCTCAGTTCTGGATATGTCCAGTGCCAGTATGATTTGAACTCACAACCCTCTTATTAAAAGCTGAGTTCCTTTGCCACTTGGTCAACCAAGATACTGTATCAAGTGTTTTAGTCAACCAAGACACTGTATCAAGTGTTTTAGTCAACCAAGACACTGTACCAAGTGTTGCTCATAGAATATTTTTTGTTTCTTGTTTTACATGATACCAGATCATATTCACTTATGATGACTGCTTTTTTGGAGTTTGACATTTGAGTACACACATATGACTTATGCTATCAATGAATTGTACATGCACATCTGACTATGATTTAAAGATAGGGGTTTTTTTATAAAAATGTTGTAAGTAAAGTTTTTTAGTGTAGATCCATGGTACCATAGCAGTTTTAGAATTTCCTCCAAGCGAGTCCTGTAGCAAGCGAGTGAGTTTGGAGTTTCTGTACGGTATATGAGTACTTTTGCCATCCACTAGGGACGATATGACATTGCCCAGAGTTGACAGAGACAAGTTGATCTTGGTGGCCTCTTTTAACCTTTGACCTGTAGCGCCTGTCTTGGCTTGTCGTTCTGATCCCTAACAAAACAAATGTAAATGAATCAATATCTGTAATCTACAGAGATAGAGTGATCATATTCATCTTATACATCATTTAATTTTACATGTAACACGCATTTTGATTGGTTTAAAAATTTGTGGTATATCTCATCGGCGAAATTTTTTCTGTTGACAAAATATCTTGTGTTTTCTTAGCTGTGACATCAATATTCATGCCACCATGGCAAAAATTAACAGATGTTGAGAAATAGTGCATACATAACGTACCAATTTCTGAGAATATAAAACATGTATGAAAGGAATTAAATGATAAGGAATGAATCTACTTTGCTTTTCGTTGGATGGAGATATACCACAAAAAAGGTAAGAAAACTTATGCATCATGCGCTACGCAGTTTTCTGTCCTTCTTTTGTGGGTACTTCCATCCAACAAAAAAAATTAGATTAATTCCTTAAATATCAAAAATTTTACAACAATAATTAGATGTAAGACAATCAAAATACACTTATATGACACAAAAGCTACAGACTGAGCACTCATCACAACTTTCTTTCCAACTTCACAAACTAAATGTCCTGTACAGTCCATGTAATTTGGAGAAACAGTCAAAAAACACTCAAAACTTGAAATTTACCTGTGCTTATTCACTCCTTTATTAATTAGCCTGTGTAATGTGTAATTCTTGAAATTACACCTGGATGTGGCCCACTGTGGCAGGTGGAAAAATTACATAACACCTGGATGTGGCCCACTGTGGCAGGTGGAAAAATTACATAACACCTGGATTTGGCCCACTGTGACAGGTGGAAAAATTACATAACACCTGGACTGTACTGTATATATTATTCACTAGATATGCATTAACCTTGGTGATAATCTATACACCTCTCATACATCTGTCCCTGATGATTATTCTGCATCCTATACTATATCTGTACCACCAAATAACTGATATACCACCCCTACATGCTGCTGTGCTTGATGATCATCTATATCCTGACCCTAGTGATGTATCACTGATAACTGATATACCACCCCTTCATACTGCTGTGCCTGATGATCATCTATATCCTGACCCTACTGACGTATCACTGATAACTGATATACCACCCCTTCATGCTGCTGCGCCTGAGGATCATCTATATCCCGACCCTACTGACGTATCACTGATAACTGATATACCACCCCTTCATGCTGCTGCGCCTGATGATCATCTATATCCCGACCCTACTGACGTATCACTGATAACTGATATACCACCCCTACATGCTGCTGCGCCTGATGATCATCTATATCCTGACCCTACTGACGTATCACTGATAACTGATATACCACTCCTACACACTGCTGTGCCTGATGATCTTCTGCATTATGACATTTCTTCCAAAATAACATTTCATTTTTCTTAGCAATACATTTCATAGACAAATTCTTCATATGGTGCACAAAATCATAATGTATATATGTTCTAATATTTATTATCACCAGTGGGGAGGAAGATCTAATTATAAGAAGGATTAAGTGATACACTGATCTCCATACTTACCGCCAGATCCACCAGATGAAGTTTACCGACGCGTACATGTTGTTTACCATCTGGATACTTTTCACTGCATTCCACTGTGATGGTGAATATTGCATGAGATCTAGAGCTGTGTAAGTTCATATTGGTTGCACCCGTAACTCCTAGAGGAAAAAGATATTGTTCCAGACATCATTGTTGTAATCAGTGTACAAAACTTCAGTATCAACGGTATCAAATAGTCTAGACAGGAAGTTGCATTTCCATTTTTATCCAGGATTGGGACTTTCTTTCGATTTCTGGTCACTTACAGACAAAAAAGGGCTTAGATATCCACAATTATTAATACATCTTGAGAAAACAAAGAAAATATATGTTGAACTTGTAAGTAACACACTAACTGACTTAACATGGCTGAACCATAGCAGTGTCCGCCAAAGACATCATACCGTCAGACTGGCCGGACAAATTTTTAATCTGTACGATTTGCGCCATTTCGTGCCGGACCGGGTTGTCCGATGTTGTTTCCGCTACTATATTTATTTCAAGTCTTGTAAATTATTTTACTTTCGGTCAGACAGAAATAATTTTCAGTCCTATGAAATGTTTCTCCTATTAGGACCGAATGTCCTATGGAGTCCCAAAAATTTTCGCGGACACTGCCAAACTTTTAATTTTTTTGTCGTACTCACTGTTTTTGTTTCCTAGAGTCATTATTTTATCCATGTAATCAGCATTATTGACTGTGTATTTTGACAGGTCTTGGACATACACTCCCACATCCGGCCTTTCCTTCACCTGAATCAAATACACATAACATAACTCCAATTCTCATCCATCAATTCTAGTCGACCAACAATAATTCTTCTTTTTAAGAAGCCAAACTTGACACTTGTTTATCATGTTAAGTCAAAATTAACAAAGAGTTTGGTATTGGATGATTTTGATTGTGTGATTCACTTATCTTTTTTATAATGGGCAACAAGGACCACTAAAATTAAGAGGTATTCTATTTCTGCTGATTTTTTCAATAGTAAACATAGGAACTAAGTCTAAACATTTCAATATAATATTTTGGACTATGCTGGCCATACACTTGTGATTGACAGGTATCGGCCCCGATAGTTCAATGGTTAGAGCATCCGTCTTGATAGCGGAAGGTTTTGGATTTAATTCCCAGGTCCGGCCACAATTTTTCACCCTTCCTGTTACAAATTTGGTGCCGTGGCCAGCCCTCATGAGTTGCATGTTTAACTGTGCACGGTGAGGGTTACGTTCTTTGGGTTGTTGTGTGTTTCGGTTTCCAAGGTTGGAAACCCATGGCAGGGGAGAAGTGTGACGAACGGGTATTGGCCCGGAAAGCTCAATGGTTACAGCGTCTGCCATGATAGTGGAAGATTCCGGGTTAGATTCCAAGGTCCAGCCACAATTTGTCACCCTGCCTGTTACACACAATAAATATAACATTAGATATACAGTGCAAGCCGCTTAATTGAATAAGCTATTTGTCAGGACTTTATTATTCAAATAAACGAATATTCAATTACACGGCGTGACGAACGAATGTAGTTTCAAAGACCAGAAGATCGACAGATTGTGTAAGAATTGCATACGTGTATAACTTTCGCGGTATCTGTAACGGAATCATTGTACATGTATCTATATATAGATACACTAGAGTTACCTCTCTTAGATCCTCTTCTTGTTTGCTTGAGCTATATGAAAGTCAACAGACTACATTTTCGATAACTTTGCAACTGTGTTCTTAAGTACAGTGCCCAGATGTTATTAAATAGTTACATTACACCTGCTCGTCTGACCGTAAAGATAAATCCGCTGTCTATTGAAACACATGTAATTGTATCTCAGTCGTGCGGCCACGGTGATCAAAGACACAAGACGGGTTCAACAATTTATTTTAACAAAGGCAAATTAAAAGGCATATTCAAACGAGTAAAATTTCAATTTTCCATCGGATAGAACAGGCTGAAGTCATCGCTTTACTTTTCCTCCAGGAATCGTCAAAGTATGGCTATTGCATCTTTACGTTCGCCGTGCATTACTGGTGCCGTTTCTTCAACCTCCTCGTCGTCACTGGTGTCGCATGGTCTGGTCTCGTCTTCAGGGAAACTCTCCTCAGTCCGGGCAGCTTAGCTCTCCAGGTTGTCATCGTTTGTGATGAAGGCATCAAGCGTCTAGCTATCAACTCCTCTGGTGGCCGGACATTGTCAGTTTCGGTTGCGTCGTTGTCTGACGAGACAAAGCCAGCCTTTCGGAAGCAGTTGGCGATAGCTGTGGGCTTGACGGTGCGCCAGGCCTTACTTAGTAAGTGGAAGGCATCTAGTAGGGTCAGTCTTCACGCAATGCCGTTGACTAACAGCGTCATCTTGTGGATGTTTTCGGTGATCTTGCGCACGATTTGGCTTCCGTAATTAATTAATCCTTTCATCCCTACCGCTACGGCCTATTCGACATTTAACGTGTGATTTGGTCAACAGCTTTTACCTGGACAGGTGTGAAACCATTTATCTCTAATTGATAGGTCGCTCGCACCGTAGTAAACAAGATGACCTTGGGCGTGATACGGTGAAGTTTTAACAAAGGTATACTTGGTAGGATAATCAGGCTATTCAAGTAAACGAAGTTGCTTCTTTATTCTAGTGTAATACGTGGCGGATTTTCAAAAGATTTAATAGAAAATGGTTTTGGATTTCAGCATCTTATTCAATAAAACGAAATATTCAATAATGCGACATTCAATTAAGTGGCGGGCACTGTACCTCCAATCTGGCATGCTGATCCTTTCCTAATAAATCTCTGACCTCTTCATTGTAGATTTCTAAGTAAGAAACCCTCACTAGAAACCTGAAACATTAATTTCATGTAGAATTCATTCTATAGCCTAGACATGGAAATCTTTTAAATAAATTAAGCCTGAAGGAATCAAATTGTGATCTAGATACTTACTAGGATTTATTTATTTTATTTCTAAGATTTTCAAGATTATTTCATTTGTATGGTGATGGCATCTGCACTGCACAGAAATTCAGACCTTCGCAATGGACCCATCCGAAGCCGTGAAGGATGTTTTACATTCCACATATACCATGACATGAGACCTTGGTTTTTAAGTCTTATGCAAAAAAAAAAACTTTCTTGGACACAAGTCGAAAACCTAACCAATTGAATCAATGTCACTGATTTTACAAGGAAAAGCATGACTTTAAATATCAATAATTCATAATAAGATTTTATTGAAATGCTGAGTAAATACTCTCAACTGTTGATCAGATCATAATCCGGGGTATGAAGAGATTAAGACTGCTTCATGATCTGGAGACGCTTTTATCAAAGTCAAGTTACGACTAAAAATGGTATAGGGTAAACTGGATTAAAAGTACTATGCTGTCTATATACATGTATATCTTGTATCTGCCTTGGCCTTAGCAATGTGTCCAAATATATGAGCAAAAGTACTATGCTGTCTATATACATGTGTACCTTGTATCTCCCTCAGCCTTAGCAATGTGTCCAAATATATGAGCAAAAGAGTTCGGGATAACACCACGAAGCTCTGGCATTGATCGCACTCCCTCCATAGTGAAAGTCTTCCCAGTTCCTGTCTGACCATATGCAAATATGGTGCCTGAAAACATTCAGATGTACCCATTATATAGAGTCACATAGGTAAACATTCTGATGTACCCATTATATAGAGTCACACTGGTAAACATTCAGATGTACATATTATATAGAGTCACACAGGTAAACATTTAGATGTATCCATTATATAGAGTCACACTGATAAACATTTAGATGTACCCATTATATAGAGTCACACTGGTAAACATTCAGATGTACCCATTATATAGAGTCACACTGGTAAACATTTAGATGTACCCATTATATAGAGTCACACTGGTAAACATTTAGATGTACCCATTATATAGAGTCACACTGGTAAACATTCAGATGTACCCATTATATAGAGTCACACTGGTAAACATTCAGATGTACCCATTATATAGAGTCACACAGGTAAACATTCAGATGTACCCATTATATAGAGTCACACAGGTAAACATTTAGATGTACCCATTATATAGAGTCACACTGGTAAACATTCAGATGTACCCATTATATAGAGTCACACAGGTAAACATTTAGATGTACCCATTATATAGAGTCACACTGGTAAACATTCAGATGTACCCATTATATAGAGTCACACTGGTAAACATTCACATGTACCCATTATATAGAGTCACACTGGTAAACATTCACATGTACCCATTATATAGAGTCACACTGGTAAACATTCACATGTACCCATTATATAGAGTCACACTGATAAACATTTAGATGTACCCATTATATAGAGTCACACTGGTAAACATTCAGATGTACCCATTATATAGAGTCACACTGGTAAACATTCAGATGTACCCATTATATAGAGTCACACTGGTAAACATTCAGATGTACCCATTATATAGAGTCACACTGGTAAACATTCAGATGTACCCATTATATAGAGTCACACTGGTAAACATTCACATGTACCCATTATATCGAGTCACACTGGTAAACATTCAGATGTACCCATTATAAAGAGTCACACTACTAAACATTCAGATGTACCCATTATATAGAGTCACACTGGTAAACATTTAGATGTACCCATTATATAGAGTCACACTGGTAAACATTCAGATGTACCCATTATATAGAGTCACACAGGTAAACATTTAGATGTATCCATTATATAGAGTCACACTGGTAAACATTCAGATGTACCCATTATATAGAGTCACACTGGTAAACATTTAGATGTACCCATTATATAGAGTCACACTGGTAAACATTTAGATGTACCCATTATATAGAGTCACACTGATAAACATTTAGATGTACCCATTATATTGGGTCACACTGGTAAACATTCACATGTACCCATTACATAGTATATGTATTTTTAGTGTACTTGACATCACATGACAGTACTTGGACAATATTTGACAATTATCTCAGACATATTGATCTGACACTTGGACAAACATGACCAGAGCAATATGCCACAGCAAACTCATCTCCATCAAAAGTAAATTAAAAAGAAAAAGATTATTTACCATTGTATCCTTCCAGGACAAAATCAACAATATGCCTGGCAACCTGGTTGTATACATCTACTTGTTTAGATTGTGGTCCAAACACATCATCAAAGGTAAATGTCTTGGGTGGCTCCCCATGACCTGCGTTGGAACTCTTGACTGTGATAGACCCACGGACTTCATCCACCTGTTACCAGAGAAAATACATGTATAAGAAATACTCAATGTATCTATCTGGCAATTACACTACGTTGCCATGTTTACATAGTTTCAATGAAAATGTAATATGTTTAGCATGGACTACTTCTCTGCATGGTATAGAATTCTAATTTCTAATAATGTAAAGTATGTGGCAGAAGCCAGCATGGTATATATATATATACAGCACAGTCTGGGTGGAACTTTGAATGCCCACAGTCCACAGTCTGGACAGTGGGCAGTCCACCTGAAATTTCAATAGGCATTAGGAGTGAACATTTACCTGAGCTATCAACTACCTGTATGTTAATTCTAACTGGCTCTTACAAAAATGTCCCCTGTGTCCAGTGGACATTTTAATGCCCACTCTAAAAATGCTCACTGTGACCAGTGGGCAAATTAAGTTCCACCCGGACTCTACTGTATATATATATATATATATATATATATATATATATATATATATATATATATATATATATATATATATATATACACACACACACATACATGTATATATATGCTAAATAGTACATGTATATGAAGTTGGTTAATACTAGTTAAGCAATAAGGAGTACAGTAAGGAGCACCACCCACATTCAACACATACACTGTCAGGACTTCCAATCTACCAAACCTAATATAGTTACAGAGCAGCACCCAAGCCCATTCAGCTTCCAAACTTCCATCCATCCCTCTTTCTTTTTAAAGGTGATATTCCAACTGAATATAAACATGAAACTATGCTGGAAAATGCATGTTCATATTCCTCTACATATCATATGTATGGTATAAAGTAAACAGATTGAAAGGACACTTGTTCCATAAAGAATCTGTTATAACATAGGACTGCATAAAATATAATCCTCAACTATGAGTTCATAGCTGAAGATGGAGAATAGCTTCTTACATCTACACATCTGACACAGCCTTGTTTTTGTTCCGTATCATTCAGTGGTCGGCATCTGACACACACCCGCACACAGTCACTATTCTTCTTTTCCTGAAAGTAAACAAAACTTTGCTGTAGTTTGCAATAAATCCTAGCTGGTGAGGCATGTCATAGTTTACTGAATTAATTATAATGAAACTCTCTTAAATATGCAACAAATGTACACTAAGGCAAGTCCCAAAAAGGTTACACTGTAAACTCCTGATCCATGTGGCAATCTTTTCCGGGCCACCAAACTGTGACCAATTTTGAACAAAACAAAATCCTCTCAGACCAGTATTTTATATCTGATATTCAGACCACTTGGCCAATGCAAGTTTCAGTTTTGTTTCTTTTGATTGTACTCTAAATCACCAATTCAATTGGTAAACATGCCTATTTTTGGAAAGTAAAGTGTGTGAGCAATCATGATGAGTTATTCTATAATGCTGTAGCCATAAATGTGTAATGAAAATCTTGATATAGCGTTACTGGAAAGGATTTATGAGATTATGATTTCTAACAGAAGATATCTGTGCTGGGAGAATATTTGGAAGCTATAATAAACCCTTAAATAGTAACATTTCATTAAAATTTTTGACATTATAATTCAAAACTGAATGTGTCTTGTCACATTTTGCAGATACATTTATGCCTTTGCCACTCAAAATATCAGTCCTGTATTCAATGTGAAAGGGTCTATGTCCACAGACTAAAGTTTACATTATACTGGGAAATCCCTTAAAAGAAGGCAAACAACACACAAATTAAAATCTGAAATAAAGAAAATATGATGAGAAACTGTCTTCTATATGTAACCACTGAATATTGATGAATTTGCTGGGCAGTGACTTTTTATTTATTTTTTCAAAGGTGTCAGTACCTTTGTATTTGGGAATTTTTGTCCCATCTGCATAATGCTAAAAGATCAATGTTAGGGGAAAATTTAGACAAATTTTGGGAAAAATCAATGAAATTTCTGTTGGGAAGGGTTCTTTTAATAGACCTGATTTGAAGAAAAAAAAACACTGCAGGGAAGAAATTAATCTCATATGAGTAATTGAGTAATATTGTCTTTTTTTTTCTTGGAATGAGAAACTTCTGGGACTCTAAACCACACAGCTGGTCCAATTTGATTCCAAATGACCTGTGGAAGTCCAAAGATTTTGGCACTGACTGATTTTATAAGCAAGTGATAATTGATGAAATTCATATTTGGAGAGGACCTTGGCTCTAAGGAATCTGAGACAAGAGAGCCCAGAAGAAAGGAGCCGACATCTGTACCACTTACTTTGATATGAGTTCTGAACCTACATGTACATGTATTTCCTATGCCTATGGTGACAATATTCGGCCAAACACTTATCAGATGTTAATCATCAACTAAATTTCAACAATGTTTCGACAAGTTGACATAATATCTCTGACAAGTCAAAATTATTTTCTTATAATTCAACATACTGACATTCATGTACATTTGTCATTTATCTTATCTAACAAATTAACGGCAGAAGAAGAAAAAATTAAAAGAAAAGACGAATTAAGATTCTTTGAAATCAATACAATGATCTGACAAGTGGTTTGCAGAAATAATATTATGCCAACATAGGATCCCCACATCATTCCTGCCAGCACCAATGAAGAACCATGAAGTTCATGATGAACAGATGAAACCATGCCTACTAAGTCTAAGAACACAGAGTTTCTACATTCGAGAGATAGAGGTCATTATAACATTTCAACATGGGCAGATATTTAAAAAAAATAGTGAGCAAAATGTTATATTTTCTTAGGAAAACGTTAAACTTACGGGCATCTTCTTCTACTTCGCTTGTCATCAGTCTGCGTTTCTATCTATGCCAAAATATTTATAAGAATCGGAGTGAATAATTAAATGTATTTTGATTGGCTAATTCCACGAATAATTCTTTCGGATCGCTCAAGACTGTTCATTACTGGTCATGTAGAGTGTGAAGTACTCGAAAATCAATATGTCTGCGCCCTTGACATCCCGATTCTGAAAGTGTTAAATTGAAACTACCAAACAAATGATTTATCAAGGTAAGTAACAGTGACTTACATTTACATTTGTATGTATCATTTACAGTGATATACAGATTAAATACAGAATGCTTTAAATCTTTGAATGCAAAGACTTTGTCGGTCTACTTACTACTACATGTACATGTAGCTTCAATATTTCGCCACACCAAACGTTATTTACTATCGGTTATTTGTGCCCACCAAACAAAACAAATAACCGATAGTAAATAACGTTTGGTGTGGCGAAATATTGAAGCTATACTACATGCAGATAGATATGAATCAAAATTTGCAGTGCCTTTATATCTGTGTGTTGTGATGTATACCTCTAGTCATTTATGTGTCATACTCACAAGGGCCCTAATTTGATCAATAAATTGTTTTGTTTTCTACTCTATACTATTCTAAAAGTATAATTATTGTGTGGATTTATTTTCAGGTATTTTGAAGCTGTTTTAAGCTATGCCTGAGTTTTATATACCAGATAATAGACTGACAGAGGAAGAAGTTGCAGAAAAAGAAAAGAATAGAAAAAGATGTGATGGTCTCCGGGAAAACCTTTTAGCCTGTGTAACACAAAGCAAATGTGTACAAGTGGTACGGGAGAAACGCATTTGGCTCTATTAAAACCACAGTTACACCTGTTTTAACCAGTCACTAATTAGAAGTTGAAAAGTAGCCACAAATGTGAAAGAATTCACAAAGGGAAAAGTAGTTAGTCACAAAGGGAAAGTTGTCACAAAGAGAAAAGAGATCACAAAGGGAAAAGTAGTTAGTCACAAAGGGAAAAGTAGTCACAAAGGGGAAAGTAGCATTAAAGCAAAAAGTAATCACAAAGGGAAAAGAAGTTAGTCAAAAATGGAAAAGTAGTCATAAAGGGAAAAGTAGTCAGTCAGAAAGGGAAAAGTACTTACAAAGGGAAAAGTAGTCACAAAGGGAAAAGTAGTTAGTCACAAAGGGTGGTAATTGGTAAGGGAAAAATGCATTTGGTTCTATCAAAACCACAGTCACACCTGTTTTAACAAGCCACAAATGGGAAGTTGAAAAAGTAGACACCAATGGGAAAGAATTCACAAAGGGAAAAGTTGTTATTTTCAAAGGGAAAGGTAGTTAGTCACAAATGGAAAAGTAGCCACAGAGGGAAAAGTAGTCACAAAGGGAAAAGTAACCACAAAGCCAAAAGTAATAACAAAGGGAAAAGTAATTAGTCACAAATGGAAAAGTAGTTATAGAGGGAAAAGCAATAACAAAGGGAAAAGTAGTTAGTCACAAAGGTAAAAACAGTTAGTCACAAAGGGAAAAGTCGTTAGTCATAATGGGAAAAGTAGTCACTAAAGAAAAGGAGCCACAAAGCGAAAAGTAATTAGTCATAAATGGAAAAGTAGTCATAAAGAGAAAAGTAATCACAAATGGAAAACTAGTCAAAGGGAAAAGTAATCACAAAGGGAAAATTAGTTAGTCACAAAGGGAAAAGTTGTCACAAAAGGAAAATTATTTAGTCATAATGGTAAATGTAGTCGCAAAGGGGAAAGTAGCTAATCTGAAAGGGAAAAATAGTCACAAAGGTAAAAGTAGTTAGTCACAAAGGGAAAAGTTGTGACAATGGGAAAAGTAGTCACAAAGGAAAAAGTAGTTAGGCCTAAAAGGAAAAGTAGCCACAAAGGGAAAAGTAGTTAGTCATAAAGGGAAAAGTAAAAATAACTTTTTGGACTTTGGTGCCACTGAGGGCATTAGTGTTTCACGAACACAACTTGTTATATTTATCAATTTTTACTCTGCAGGGTTTATTGTTATTTCTATGTATCAATATCTAGACCCTTTCAGATATTACTGTGACAAAATTTATACACCTGCAATTTTCATTGGTTAGGATGAGAGAACACCCGAATCAGGTGGCATGAGAGAACACCTAAATCAGGTGGCATGAGAGAACACCCGAATCAGGTGGCATGAGAGAACACCCTAATTAAGGTGCCAGAAAAAAAATTCATAGAATAGCATTTAACATTTGATTCACACCTTATGTTATTCTCTCCAGTATTATTCACAAGTTTTTCTGTTTAATCAATGCGGTCCAGTACATACTGTGGAGTTATTTTGTGTTTATATCGTTCACAGGAAAGAATTACACCTCGAGAATGCATTAAAATGAATCATGAGTCTGTATCGCAATGTCAGCCTTTAGTAGGAGCCTTCTTTGAGTGTAAACGTAGTTTGGTGAGTTATAGACTCTCTACATTACATGTGGTCATAATATTTCATGCGTTCATCTTTACATTCTACATGTATATTGTATGTAGGACTTTAACCATATGTCCTCTTGACTGTATTCATGTTATTTCAAATCATACATGTTCTAGGTTTAAATCAAGTGTAGTGTTGTCATGGCATAGCAACTGGTATCAGTATCATCCCCCCCTCTCCCCAACGAAATGAAAATTAGGTTTTGGCCCCTCACTTTTGATATAGTGATAAAGATGTAGATAATTATGAAAGAAAGATTAATGGTTACACACCTGACTTTATACCTGGTCGCATGCCTCGATACATACTTGACCACATTCTTTACTACATGTACTTACCTGATTAAACACCTGACTTCCATACCTGGCTTTATGCAGGACTACATATCTGATTACATACTTAGCATGACCCAAAGCCAGACTTGATGATATTTGGCTAAATACTAGTGCCTGACTACCATACCTGGCCATTATGCCCGACTTTATTTCTGACTATATACCAGACTTCATACTAGGCTACATACCTGGTCTTATGCCCAGCTACATACCTGACTATGGTACCTGACTACATACCTGACCATGGTACCTGACTACATACCTGACTATGGTACCTGACTACATACCTGACACCTTACCTCTGAATGCCATGCTGAATGCTGATACTATGTATGCTATTGTTTCAGGTGGACATGCGGAGGCGATTCAGAGGACCTAGAGGATATTAATAGCATCAAAGCTCTGTGATCGAACACCTGTGGCTTCACCTTGTGTTTATTAATTCAGGAATGTAACAGGTGTTGTTATAAGTGAAACTTTCTATGATCCTTGTCGAATAAATACTAAGTTTTTAGTTTGATTTGTTCTGTCTTTGTATGAATATCTGCAATGTTTAAGTGGTAAATGTATTTATGAAATTTTCCGAAGTAATGGCATAATGTACAGTAATGTATAGTATTATAACTTTATACATGTGGTATGTTTCATAGTTTATCATATGTCTAATGTTAATAATTTTAGCTGTAAATTAGGTGTAATATTCTTAAAAGATATCATCACAGGTCAGTTGTAATAAGCCTGTGATTTTTATCATATCTGCTTTTGATCCGCCCGGTTCGGCCAAGTGGGAAAGTATGTCAGCAGACTTGCCACTGGCCAGTTGTTCTCTCTAGCTCCCAGCACCACTAAACACTTGCGGCCACCTTGTAGAGGAAATATTTAATTTATTAATTCGTGATCCTCAAAAACAATGACAAAATGTCTTCCTCGTGTGTTGCAGCAGCCCACGTTATAAGTGATCTTTTACTTACAGAGACAGGCTACAAATGTATAACAAAGGCTTTATAAAGTCTTCTTCTAGTTTTGAAATGCATCTCATTCTCATTGTTGTATTTACGATAACTATGAAAATGTGATTAAAATACTTATATAATTCTGAGTATTTTGGTACATTTAATTATGCAGTATGTCTTCTAACTTCTACCTTACCATAGAAAAGACATTTTTATAAAGCATTCATTTATAACGTGTCATTTTTCCATCATCATTTTAAAATCAAAGGTGGCGGCACTGAAAGGTGGTGGCACTCAAATGTGATGGCACTGAAAGCTGGTGACACTCTAATTAGTTCAATCATTGGTATACCTGTTCATTATACAATCATAAATTTAGCATTACTTCTTGAAATACAAATTTAAACTACTTCACAGATTTTGATAGATTGATACATGGTAGACATTTCATTCCACTAGTAACGTAGTGCAGTAAAGACACCACCTGAAGAGTCTACCTTTTTCTGTCAATGCAGAGTCCAGGATGTTTATCTTGTAGGCTATATGACTAATACATTCTCTTCTACTCAAGGACAGACTTGGTTGTCTAATCAAAATTTCTTACATTGTGGTACAAGTGTTCCAGCTAGACGGAATGCTTAATTCTTTGTGCTGATATTCCAGATCGCCATTCTAAACTCTGACTGATATATACTTACATGTATTGATAACAGAACACCTGCAGTGTGTCACTTTTATTTTTGATACTTGATTTTACTGCATCATACTATGTGAATTTATATATTTTTATAACCTCCTTCAATTTGCCTTTGTTCTTCACAGAGAAGGTTATTTATAGTTAAATGGTACCTATGCATTATTAGCAGTGGCAGATCCAGGATTTCAAGTCAAGTAATAGCTAAAATATTCAGCCATTTTGGGTGCAAAATCTGAAGTTTTATTTGTGATGAAAAAAGAGGAGGGGGCCTAGCCCCACTTTAAATCCATCACTGATGAGTTTTGTTTAATCAAAGAACCAGTGGCAGTTTTTTCGCCCTGCCCCATTGGTATAGAGCCAGTGTAGCTCAGAGGATGAGGTCCAGTGGCATTATTCGGCCCTGCCCCATTGGTATAGAGCAAGTGTAGCTCAGTGGATGAGGTCCAGTGGCATTATTTGGCCCTGCCCCATTGGGTTAGAGCCAGTGTATCTCAGTGGATGATGTCCAGTGGCATTATTTGGCCCTGCCTCATTGGGTTAGAGCCAGTGTAGCTCAGTGGATGTGGTCCAGTGGCATTATTTGGCCCTGCCCCATTGGTATAGAGCCAGTGTAGCTCAGTGGATGAGGTCCAGTGGCATTATTTGGCACTGCCCCATTGGTATAGAGCCAGTGTAGCTCAGTGGATGAGGTCCAGTGGTATTATTTGGCCCTGCCCCATAAGTATAGAGCCAGTGTAGCTCAGTGGGTGAGATCCAGTGGTATTATTTGGCCCTGCCCCATTGGTATAGAGCCAGTGTAGCTCAGTGGATGAGGTCCAGTGGTATTATTTGGCCCTGCCCCATTGGTATAGAGCCAGTGTAGCTCAGTGGATGAGGTCCAGTGGTATTATTTGGCCCTGCCCCATTGGTATAGAGCCAGTGTAGCTCAGTGGATGAGGTCCAGTGGCATTATTTGGCCCTGCCCCATTGGTATAGAGCCAGTGTAGCTCAATTGATGAGGTCCAGTGGCATTATTTGGCCCTGCCTCATTGGTATAGAGCCAGTGTAGCTCAGTGGATGAGGTCCTGTGGCATTATTTGGCCCTGCCCCATTGGTATAGAGCCAGTGTAGCTCAGTGGATGTGGTCCAGTGGCATTATTTGGCCCTGCCCCATTGGTATAGAGCCAGTGTAGCTCAGTGGATGAGGTCCATGGCATTATTTGGCACCGCCCCATTGGTATAGAGCTAGTGTACCTCAGTGGATGAGGTCCAGTGGCATTATTTGGCACAGCCCCATTGGTATAGAGCCAGTGTAGCTCAATGGATGAGGTCCAGTGGCATTATTTGGCCCTGCCTCATTGGTATAGAGCCAGTGTAGCTCAGTGGATAAGGTCCTGTGGCATTATTTGACCCTGCCCCATTGGTATAGAGCCAGTGTAGCTCAGTGGATGTGGTCCAGTGGTATTTTTTGGCCCTGCCCCATTGGTATAAAGCCAGTGTAGCTCAGTGGATGAGGTCCAGTGGCATTATTTGGCACTGCCCCATTGGTATACAGCCAGTGTAGCTCGGTGGATGAGGTCCAGTGGCATTATTTGGCCCTGCCTTATTGGTATAGAGCCAGTGTAGCTCAATGGATGAGGTCCAGTGGCATTATTTGGCCCTGCCTTATTGGTATAGAGCCAGTGTAGCTCAGTGGATGTGGTCCAGTGGCATTATTTGGCACTGCCCCATTGGTATAGAGCCAGTGTAGCTCAGTGGATAAGGTCCTGTGGCATTATTTGACCCTGCCCCATTGGTATAGAGCCAGTGTAGCTCAGTGGATGTGGTCCAGTGGCATTATTTGGCCCTGCCTTATTGGTATAGAGCCAGTGTAGCTCAGTGGATGAGGTCCAGTGGCATTATTTGGCCCTGCCCCATTGGTATAGAGCCAGTGAAGCTCAGTGGATGAGATCCAGTGGTATTATTTGGCCCTGCCCCATTGGTATAGAGCCAGTGTAGCTCAGTGGATGAGGTCCAGTGGCATTATTTGGCACTGCCCCATTGGTATAGAGCCAGTGTAGCTCAGAGGATGAGGTCCAGTGGCATTATTTGGCCCTGTCACATTGGTATAGAGCCAGTGTAGCTCAGTGGGTGAGATCCAGTGGCATTATTTGGCCCTGCCCCATTGATATAGAGCCAGTGTAGCTCAGTGGATGAGGTCCAGTGGCATTATTTGGCCCTGCCCCATTGGTATAGAGCCAGTGTAGCTCAGTGGATGAGGTCCAGTGGCATTATTTGGCCCTGCCCCATTGGTATACAGCCAGAGTAGCTCAGTGGATGAGGTCCAGTGGCATTATTTGGCCCTGCCCCATTGGTATAGAGCCAGTGTAGCTCAGTGGATGAGGTCTAGTGACATTTTTTGGCCCTGCCCCATAGGTATAGAGCCAGGGTAGCTTAGTGGATACGGTCCAGTTGCATTATTTGGCCCTACCCCATTGGTATAGAGCCAGTGTAGCTCAGTGGGTGAGATCCAGTGGTATTATTTGGCCCTGCCCCATTGGTATAGAGCCAGTGTAGCTCAGTGGATGAGATCCAGTTGCATTATTTGGCCCTGCCCCATTGGTATAGAGGCAGCGTAGCTCAGTGGATGTGATATAGTGGCATTATTTGGCCCTGTCCCATTGGTATAGAGCCAGTGTAGCTCAGTGGATGAGGTCCAGTGGCATTATTTGGCCCTGCCCCATTGGTATAGAGCCAGCGTAGCTCAGTGGATGTGGTCCAGTGGCATTATTTGGCCCTGCCCCATTGGTATAGAGCCAGTGTAGCTCAGTGGGTGAGATCCAGTGGTATTATCTGGCCCTGCCCCATTGGTATAGAGCCAGTGTAGCTCAGTGGATGAGGTCCAGTGGCATTATTTGGCCCAGCTCCATTTCTGATATTCTGATAGAGGAGGCTCTAACAAACATTTTGATATATGGGTTATGTAAAGCTAAGATATAGAAAGTTGTGTAAACCTTGCTGGAAGTTTGATAATTTAACATATGGGACCCTATGGGAAATTGAATTACTATGTTTTGACCTATGACCTGGTGAACTGATGCTATTTTCCAGATAGTAATATCTTCAATAGATAAACAAATAGAAGGAAAACACCTCCTTTACTACTGACATCACTTGTGTATTAATGCCATAGCTATCTTAAGAATTCATTCAAATTACACAAATCAAAATGACTGAACTGAATTATTTGGACATACACCTGGTGCTAGGTATATGTGCAAATGCAACCACCAACAGCTGGACATTTAGTTTCTAATGTAGTCACCAACAGCTGGACATTTAGTTCTAATGCAATCACCAACAGCTGGACATTTAGTTCTAATCTTCAATTGTACCCCGAATGCTATAATTAATTGAGAATTTATTCAAACTACATGCAGGGGACAGGTTTGGTGTAGTTGGATTGCGGACCGCGCGACCGACGACCCAGGTTCGATTTCCGGATATCGCCACTGTGTTTTGAGGTTATTACACTCTGCTTTCAGGTCGTGAAACGGCTAAAGTATTGTTGTAAGCGACGTAAAACGCCAACCAAACTCCACATTCAAGAATAAATAAAATGAAATAAAAAATAAAATGAAAAGACTATTCAAAGTAAATAATTGACCCATATAGCACAATATCGTAGTTCTTCAACAGTGATTATAGGTCTAGTTTCATTTTATCCGTCCAGCTCCAGTTATTGTCAATACCCGTGTGTTTCATACATGAAATATATTACGCATGAAGTACAAAGGCGAATCTAGAAAATTTTGAAAATGGGGGGGGGGGGGCTTGAAGCCTCCCATTGCTAATGTTTTTCACTATACCATCCAGGAGGAGACGAGGGAATTGCAGCCCTGAAAATTGTCGAAAATCACTTTTTTCTCTAAAAATTTTCCGATCAAAATGGGGAGGAGGGTTGCAATTCGTGCAAACCCTCTGAATTCACACCTCCCCACTTCAGAATCAAATTGTCGTTTCCAAATATATCTAAAAAATGAAATCTTCTTAACTATTAACGCCAATGAAGTAAGCATCTGTCCCTGGCCTTATACATATGTGTATATATGTCTCTGTCAATACCCATGTATCATATAGGTATTAGAAGTATTAAGCATTAAGTAAGCATCCATCCCTGCCTTTTTATTATCAGTGATATAGATCTACATCGGCTTAGCTCAACATATCAAAGGTGACCTTAGCCTCGTCTCCATTGGGAATGTGTTTGCCCTTGACAATGATTTCTGTATGACCTAAGGTCATGGTAAGATGGACGGTTCTGTCCAGTCCACCGGTAGTGTCCGGCATGTCTACTGAGATGTCACCGAGTTCTGTACAACCTTCCTCCGTCACATATTTAGCGTCCCTGACGTCTGTCTTGTAGATCTTGACCTTCATATTTGTATCATTACGTCGTACTGGGTTAACCTCTATGGCCTGTAGTGTTTCATTGGTCTGAAAGGAGTCTCCAATGGTGACAAACTTCTTAAAGACATCGACACACATTGGCACACCCTCAATCATTTTCCGCTTTGATTTGTCATCACCTTCCAGGAAATACCGCATGAGCCGAGACCCGTATGTATGGGGACACCTGCGTCTAGATACCACTTCCGGCCAATGTCTATAGAGAACTGCTCCCTTCAGTACAGCCAAGTCGGGGTCTTGTGGTATAACAACCTTTACCTTTTGACTACCACTAAACTCCCGTTTTAATGCCGTAGCTATCGATTCAGATTTTGCGAAGCCTCCGACCAAAAGAATTCGATCTATACCTTTGCATTCGGGATTCCTCAAGACTTTTTGTGTGTCGCTATGGATTTGTTTGAGTGTGGTAAGAAAGAATGATTCGATTATGTCTATATGAATTCTCAATTTATCTCCTTTCAATTCAATCTGTCCTCTTTTACTCGTAATTTGCGAATAGTTTCGCAATGGAACACCATTTAACTCCTCAAATATCTCGACAATTGATGCAGGAATTTTTATTGTCAGAAATTTCTTTGTATCTAATTTGCGCTCGAGTCCTCTTTTCTTCAGCTCTATCTCCATTTCCAGATCGAGGTAATCTGATTTGTAAGGATTAGAACGCAGTTCGTCCAGAACGTTTTTACCTACTAAGGACTCAATGTAGGCCATGAACTGCTCGTTGATTGTGTTGCCGCCATGATCATTGCCAGTGGCGTGGTACAGCTCCCAGAGTGTTCGATCGTCTTTTACTTCCCTGGCCGTGATATCAACAGTGCCACCTATTAATGAAAATGCAGTATGTAACATTTGATTCGTCTGAGTACAGTGGTTAAGTAGTGTACGAGGGTACTCCACTCATACATAAAATTTACCTATTCGCGTGCTTCGGGTATAAAACCCTCATCAGCCACATTGATTGTGTACCCGGTAAGTGAACAGAAAATAGAGGAAATGATCCACTGAATAAGTATCTCCTGATGGCTGGTGTGTCTGCCATTTAGTTTTAGAAAATCAAAGGGTAATGTGAAGTCTTGAATCCCCAGCAAAATAGTAACAGAACATCGTTAGACACACGCTCAGATAAAACAGAACCACGGAGTTTTAAAAGTAAAATTTGCTCATTGTAAAGTAAAGGCGGGGGTGGGTGAGCTTACTTTTATAACTGGAAAGTGGAAACAGAGTTAAATCTGAGCTAGAATTTCATAGTTCTACACCTTGAGGATTTGTATTGTATTCTCTAATTTTCTATCACTACAGGTGACTCCCGTCATTGAATGATAACAGAACCTATGTGTGTATATGTGTCTTACCTCCCAGGTCTAGAACCATATATTTGGTCCCTGGATTAAACGCCGTGAGAGCTGATTGGTTGTCGCCGTCCGCTTGTTGTATGTGAACAAGTATGTCTTTCAGGTAAACGGATGCTGCTTCTGGTTCAAGTGCAAATTCCAGCTGTCCTGACGGAATACCACCCTGTAACAGAACTAGTATTTATTTCCTAGTGACAAATACGGAATATCACCTCGTTACAAAATTTTTCCTTCCCTACCTGACGGAATATCGTCCTGTTACAAAACTTTTTCTTTCCTCCCTGACGGAAAAAAAAACTCTGTTATAAACATTATCCTGGCATCCCTGACAGAATTACTACCATATCACAAAATTATCCCGGCCTCCCTGACAGAATTAGTATCATATCACAAAATTATCCCGGCCTCCCTGACAGAGTACTTCCATATCACAAAATTATCCCGGCCTCCCTGACAGAGTACTACCATATCACAAAATTATCCCGGCCTCCCTGAGAGAATTAGTACCATATCACAAAATTATCCCGGCCTCCCTGACAGAGTACTTCCATATCACAAAATTATCCTGGCCTCCCTGACAGAGTACTACCATATCGCAAAACTATCCTGGGCTCCCTGACAGAGTACTTCCATATCACAAAATTATCCCGGCCTCCCTGACAGAGTACTTCCATATCACAAAATTATCCCGGCCTCCCTGACAGAATTAGTACCATATCACAAAATTATCCCGGCCTCCCTGACAGAATTAGTACCATATCACAAAATTATCCTGGCCTCCCTGACAGAGTACTACCATATCACAAAATTATCCCGGCCTCCCTGACAGAGTACTACCATATCAAAAAATTATCCCGGCCTCCCTGACAGAGTACTTCCATATCACAAAATTATCCTGGCCTCCCTGACAGAACACTACCATATCACAAAATTATCCTGGCCTCCCTGACAGAGTACTACCATATCACAAAATCATCCTGGCCTCCCTGACAGAGTACTTCCATATCACAAAATTATCCTGGGCTCCCTGACAGAGTACTTCCATATCACAAAATTATCCCGGCCTCCCTGACAGAGTACTACCATATCACAAAATTATCCCGGCCTCCCTGACAGAATTAGTACCATATCACAAAATTATCCTGGGCTCCCTGACAGAGTACTACCATATCGCAAAATTATCCTGGGCTCCCTGACAGAGTACTTCCATATCACAAAATTATCCTGGGCTCCCTGACAGAGTACTTCCATATCACAAAATTATCCCGGCCTCCCTGACAGAGTACTTCCATATCACAAAATTATCCCGGCCTCCCTGACAGAATTAGTACCATATCACAAAATTATCCCGGCCTCCCTGACAGAATTAGTACCATATCACAAAATTATCCTGGCCTCCCTGACAGAGTACTACCATATCACAAAATTATCCCGGACTCCCTGACAGAGTACTACCATATCAAAAAATTATCCCGGCCTCCCTGACAGAGTACTTCCATATCACAAAATTATCCTGGCCTCCCTGACAGAACACTACCATATCACAAAATTATCCTGGCCTCCCTGACAGAGTACTACCATATCACAAAATCATCCTGGCCTCCCTGACAGAGTACTTCCATATCACAAAATTATCCTGGGCTCCCTGACAGAGTACTTCCATATCACAAAATTATCCCGGCCTCCCTGACAGAGTACTTCCATATCACAAAATTATCCCGGCCTCCCTGACAGAATTAGTACCATATCACAAAATTATCCTGGGCTCCCTGACAGAGTACTACCATATCGCAAAATTATCCTGGGCTCCCTGACAGAGTACTTCCATATCACAAAATTATCCTGGGCTCCCTGACAGAGTACTTCCATATCACAAAACTATCCTGGGCTCCCTGACAGACTACTTCCATATCACAAAATTATCCCGGCCTCCCTGACAGAACACTACCATATCACAAAATTATCCTTGCCTCCCTGACGATACCAATTTATCCTTGCCTCCCTGACGGTACCAATTTATACTGGCCTCCCTGACGGTACCGATTTATCCTGGCCTCCCTGACGGTACCGATTTATAATAACAAACTTATCGCTGCCTCCCTTGCGGAATACCGCCATGTTACAAAACATATCTTTGCCTTAATGATGGAATGCTATCCTGTAATAAACTTTTTCTTGCCTTCATAACGGAATACCATTCTGTTACGAATTTTGTCAGTACCTCCCATGCGGATAACCACCCTGTTACAAAACTTATCCTTACTTCCCACGCAGATAACCACCCTGTTACAAAACTTATTCTTACTTCCCACGCAGATAACTACCCTGTTACGAAACTTATCCTTACCTCCCATTCGGATAACCACTCTGTTACGAAACTTATCCTTACCTCCCACTCGGATAACCACTCTGTTACGAAACTTATCTTTACTTCCCACGCAGATAACCACTCTGTTACGAAACTTATCCTTACCTCCCATTCGGATAACCACCCTGTTACGAAACTTATCCTTACCTCCCATTCGAATAACCACCCAGTTATGAAACTTGTCCTTACCTCCTTGTTACATGACAGACACACGGACACGACAGCGACTATATGCTCCCCCGAATTTTTTCGGGGAGCATAAAAATATCAGAATGTGCTCAAATGAGAATGTATTTTTTCAGAAATTTTATTTCAGACTGGAATTAAAAAACAACACCATATCATTCTCAAACACTCTAATATATTTAATCTTTCATTCTGTATATGCCATTTACAATTTCTCTTTACATAAGGTCGTAAGCCACCACCCCCCCTTCCCTTTCCACATTTTCTTCACACCATAGACCAGTCCCTGTGATTGGTTGGTTGATTGGTGTTTTACGTCGCTTTCAACAATATTTCAGTTATATCGCGAAATGGAAGCAGGAGGTTACCAACCTCTTAAACATAGTGGCGCAACACGGGAATCGAACCCGGATCGTCGGCGCCGCAAGCCAAGCGCTTAACCACTACACCAAGCCTGCCCCCCCCCCCCAGTCCCTGTGAAGATCCATCCAAAACATAAACAGAACTTGTAACAGACATTGCGCAATTCAATCAAAATCCTTTTATTTGCACCGAAGAAACCAGTCAATGCTTTGTAGATTTATAATATACAACTTTGCAACCCCTGTACACTTCCTGTTTTTACTTTCTTTTGATGAAGAAGGTTGTCAAACGAGGATACTTTGAGGCATATGTCGATGGACCCGGGATCCACGCCTTGATGGATCTGGTCGAGAAACATCAACACTTGTAGAGGACCTTGAGAACTTTATCCCTGCCAAGTTTCATGAAAATCTTTCCATTAGTTCTAAAAGAGAAGTCAATCAAAGATTATTATAATGTAATTATATGCAAATACATATAGTATAGATGTATTTACTTTCTTTCCATATACATTTAATTCAATGAAAGCAAATAAATACACAGTTCCATGCTTTATAAGCAACCGGTGCAATCGGTCTGCTGATCTATACAGTCTATCTAAAGAAGTCTGTCAAAGTAGGATGAAATAATTAAACTTGTAATGAACATTGAGTACTTCATCCCTGCCAAGTTTAATAAAAATCCATTTAACAGTTCAAATGAGTTGAAAATGCTAAAGTTAAATAGATAAACAACGAACAAATGACAGACTAGACGATAGTTCACTTGAGCCTTCATGTGAGGAGAGCGAAAAACAAGAAACTGAAGGGTAGGCAAACTCATCAAAAATCATCGTGGTGTCATTTAAAAAGGTATTTAAAAAATTAATCTAGTGTAGATTCCAAATACGAAGTCTTTATCTTATATGATTCAATAGTTGTGACGGGGATTAAAATTACTGAGAGACAAACAGACAGGGAAAAACCAATATGCTTCCAATTTTCGACTATAAAAGGTTATTCAATATTTGGTACTTTTGTTCTTTCAATGGAACTTTCAACTTGGACATGAATTCAAAATATTACTTACTAATTCTGCAGCTTCCCGCATGAACTGTTTGGATCTTGGATCCCATATTGCCGGTATGGTCAGCACCCATTGTATCTCTCTGTCTCGTATATTAGCCCCTTTCTTTTGTATATCAGCGAGGAGTGTTTTCTTAAGGTAGCGGATGGCATGTGCGAAAACGTCTAAAGCTCTCATGTCCTTCCCTTGGTCATCCTTCAGTATGGTCTCTCGCTTCAGCCCCTTCATAAGACAGTGACTGATTGATTATTGCTTCACCCACGATTATTTCACGTATACGGTGACATACGCCTGATGCAATACATAAAAAATTTATACCTTTTGCAACGGACCCTCCCGAAGAAGTGAAGAATCTTTTGCGTGCCACGCCTACTGCTACACTGGACTCGGTTTTTACTGTCTCATCCGAAAGACAGAACAACGGTACACCCATGGAGGGAGTCGAACCCCGGCCTCTCGGTCATGAGCCGAGCACCTCATCCACTGGGTCATACCGGCTTCATAAGACAATATCAGCATGACAAACAACACAAGCGATATACATTTCCAGAATGGTTTGTAAGATCTAACATTTTACAAGTTTATGATAGATAAAATTTATCAAATACATTTTAATCAATAGACATACAAAAACAAAAGGATCAAGGCGATTCTTATAGTGGAATTAGCGTTGGGGATCCAGGATTTTCGAAAAGGGAGTTACATGTGAAAGTCAAGTATTAGCTAAAAATACTCATCCATTTTGGATGCCCAGATCTGGAGTTTCACACATATTATTTGAGTTTTCAATCATATGATCTATGCATGCTTTGTAAATCTGAGGCGGAAAAAGGGACCCAGCCCCTTTTTTTCCTCCCTTCTAAATCCGTCACTGCTTCGTATCCGTTTGAAGGGCGTAATTTCGTAATGCTCATTTTCTTTTGAAATATTTCTGCATCGTCAGAATGGTTTGAGCATATGTGACAGGTATGGAGACAGTCACTAAGGGGGTAATGCTGTACTTTACACTGACATGACACTGAAAATGCCGTATTTTACATTGACATGACACCCAAAAGTGGCGTACTTTACACTGACATGACACCCGAAAATGCCGTACTATACACTGACATAACATCCGAAAATGCCGTACTTTACAATGACATGAAACCCGAAAATGCCGTACTATACACTGACATGACACACGAAAATGCCATACTTTAGATTCAAACAACACCCAAAAGTGCCATAATTTACACTGACATGGCACTCGAAAGTGCCATACTTTACATTCACATGACACCAAAAAGTGCCGTACTTTACACTGATATGACATTGAAAATGTCGTACTATACACGGACATGACACCCAGAAAATACCGTACTATACACTGACATAGCATCCGAAAATGCCGTACTTTACAATGACATGACATTCGAAAATGCTATCCTTTACACTGACATGACACCCGCAAATGCCGTACTATACACTGACATGACACCCGAAAATGCCATACTTTATACTGACATGACACCCTAAAATGCCGTACTTTAAACTGACATGACACTGAACATGCCGTACTTTACATTGACTTGACACCCAAAAGTGCCGTACTTTACACTGACATGACACCCGAAAGTACCGTACTTTACATTGACATGACACCCAAAAATGCCATACTTTACACTGACATGACACTCGAAATTGCCGAACTTTTCACTGACATGACACTGAAAATGCCATACTTTAGATTCACTAGATACCCTAAAGTGCCGTACTTTACATTCACATGGCACCGGAAAGTGCCGTACTATACACTGACATAGCATCCGAAAATGCCGTACTTTACAATGACATGACACCCAAAAACGCTATCCTTTACACTGACATGACACCCGCAAATGCCGTACTATACATTGACATGACACCCAAAAGTGCCGTACTTTACACTGACATGACACCCGAAGGCGCCATACTTTACATTGACATGACACCCAAAGATGCCAAACTTTACACTGACATGACACTCGAAATTGCCGAACTTTTCACTGACATGACACTGAAAATGCCATACTTTAGATTCACTACATACCCTAAAGTGCCGTACTTTACATTCACATGGCACCGGAAAGTGCCATACTTTACACTGACATGACACCCGAAAGTGCTGTACTTTACACTGACATGACACCCGGAAATGCCGTACTTTACACTGACATGACACTGAAAATGCCATACTTTAGATTCACACGACACCCAAAAGTGCCGTACTTTACATTGACAAGACACCAGTTATTATATTTTACATCGAGTCATTATTTGACTGCATGAACATATAAGCAAATTATATGCATAAATTTACTGTAATTCTATTTTGGCGAAACTAGTGTTTTGTCAGTTTTTACCTCATAATTTTCCAATTCGTTGGTCTTTATATCTGTTAAGACATTACCCACTTTTATCATGTTATATTAATCCTGGTTTTAAGGGGGAGATTACCTCGCTGTTGTGGAGTTTCATTTTGAATCTACGGAAGAACTTCCATCCAATGTGGGCGTTGTCGTTTGCCAGCTGCATGTAATCATATTCCGCTTCGTATCCGAATGCTTTGAATTTCCCGTCAGGATCCAGTAACAAGCTTGTTGGAGTCTTCTGCGAGATTAGGCCCTCCCCTCCCTCTGAATTCCATGTAGTCAATATGACTCTACGTGGATCGCGGTCTAGCTCATCTTTGAAACCGTAAGCAAATCCAGAGTAAGTTGTTCCAAAATCTATGGCCGCTACAACTATACGTGTCTGTAACAGAAAACAGTGATTTGTGATGCCACCATATATGATGTTGTATCTATTACATATTTAAATGAATCTCTCTCTCTCTCTCTCTCTCTCTCTCTCTCTCTCTCTCTCTCTCTCTCTCTCTCTCTCTCTCTCTGTGTGTGTGTGTAGGTGTATGTGTGTGTGTGTGTTTGTGTGTGTGTGAATGTGTGGGATCATCATCATCATCATCATCATCATCATCATCATCATCATCTTTGTTATTATTATAAGCCCGTCATAAACGGGACGTATTACGGTATGGAGATCGCCTGTCTCTCTGTCTGTCCGTCCGCTATGGGACGCGAGAACTTTAGTAAACATCAGTGGTTTTTCAGGAAACTTATATAACATGCTGGAATAACACACAGAGAGAGCCCTTTCGATTAAAAAAAATCGTCTAGTCGTTACGGAGTTAAGGGGCTTTGATTTTTGACATTCATAGGATAATGACAGTTTCTATGGGACACGATAACTTAAGTAAACGTTGGTGGTTTTTCATTAAAATTATACAGAATGCTTAAATAGAATAGAGAATTAAGAGCATTGCAATTTTAAAGAGAATCCGTCATGTCGTTACGGAGTTATGGGACTTTGATTTTTTTTTTCATGAATGGAAAAAAGGCAGTTTCTATGGGACACAATAATTTTAGTAATCGTGAATGGACTTTTATCAAACTTATATATATATACTCTAATAAAACAAAAGAAGATGCCTTTTGATTTTGAAAATATCCCCTTTTTCGGTACAGAGGAGGGGTTAAAACCTCCTCTTTGCCACAACTTTCCATAATATTTCACAGGACTGTTGTCCAGGGTCAAAGCATGTGTAATCTTGAGGTCCTGAATAATAGGCAAAGGGGGGATATTTCCATACTTTCAAATTTAATCCCTTCGAACTAAATGACGGGGCGCGTCATTCCACGCTGGGTGTGTCTCTTAGCAGTAGTACTAGTCGTAATGTAGTAATCCCTTCACCTCCTCTTGTGGGATTGCATGCTGATTTATGTTTTTCACTCCTGAATTTTGTTCCCTTCTTGTTCCACTAGGTCCAGGCTTGACTTCTTCTAGTCCTCCATGCTCGTAGTCCTCCGGTATGGGGTCTCTGTGAAGATACGCCATGACCCTGTGTTCACATGACGCCTACGTAAATCGAAAGTAAAATTTTATGTTTAACAATTTAAATACATGTATAAATTACTGTAAAAGTTTTTTTTTTAATTTTAACGTTTTAAACAGGCTATGTAAACAAATTCCAAATTATAGATCTTAAAGTGACTGTGATAAATGAAAAAATATATATTTATCGTTTACGAGGTGAAGGTCGGTTTGCTATATGTACGTATCTTCATTATTCTTCACCACTGTTCCTACGGTATATGTGTACACAAAATAATGTTCATCTGATTCATTCCAAAATATATTCTGTTTTTTTGGGGTTTTTTTTGTAGAATTTATCAATTTTGTATTACTTCCTCAGTGTATACTTACTTGGTAATACCTGTACGAACTTGTTATTATCAACCATATAAAGGTATATCCAATACACACAGGTACATAGTATATATCCCTGCGATCGCGAACGGTGTTTAAAAGGTGTACACGTCACGTTCAACAATATTCACTTAAATTCAGGTATGGAATACCCTAAACCTAAATTTAGATCTTTAGAAGGCTAATTGAGATAACAATTTTTATAGATAAATTTTTTTGAGGCAGTGAAAAATTAATCACTAAATGTGATTCACAAACAATGTGAGAGAGACCTCGACGTGACAGATATACGTACACTGAAGTTTTCTGCTCTCAATGGGATGGGAAAGGAAGTAGTCATGGTTACTCAACTTTAATCTGAGACACGGGGGGGGGGGGGGTTAACTTCCTATATATAGGTATATACTAGGTATATACAGACGTGCGGCTGGAATGGGGTATACTTTTAAGCCCCCCCCCCCCCCATATATTAATGGGTATCATTTTCCCTTCAAATATATATCAATGGGTATCTTTCAAATCACAAAACAAGCCGGCGTAGCCTAGTGGTATCGCGCCGGACTCCTGATCGAGAGGCCGGGGTTCGAGTCCCGCTCTAGCCATGCCGGTGTCCTGTCTTTCGGATGAAACAGTCAAAACCGAGGCCCCGTGTCGTGGTATGCATGGCACGTTAAAGATCCCTCACTGCTTCGGGTGGGTCCGTTGCAAAGGTCAAAATTTGTATGCCCCGCATCAGGCAGATGCCGTCACCATATACGTGAAATATTCGTGGTGTGACGTAAAACAAAAATCAATCAATCAATCAATCAAATCAAATCACAAAATATATGAATAGGTAAGTCATAAAATATTTACATCAGTGAAATGAGATTAAAATTCATGATTTTACAGCAGAATCAGTCTATATCTATAGTTTCATCAAAATAATATCATCCGATCCAATCAGAGCCCCTGATACATTGAAATAATAGTCCCTCTTTCAGCCAATCAGACGTCTTGTTAATTACCATTTATTGACCTAGCATACTAATAATTGTATATCACATGTATCATATAACTCATGCAACACGTTTTTGATTGGCCGAGATCTGTTCCATATAATATGATATCAAATGTTTATTAGTGGCGGATCCAGGATTTCCGAAAAAAAAGGGGGGGGGGCCCACATCTGTATTATCCAAACTATTCAGCCATTTTTGGTGCCAAATCTTTTGTAATATCTTTTATGTGCCTTTTCTTGTTTGCTCTGTATGTCTGTGGCGACTTTTCTTGCACAACGAAGTTAGCTATTTTCTTTCTCTTCTTTAATATTTAGTATATCAGTGCGTTCACTATATACCTTCATTTTCGGGGGAAAATCTCAAATAAAAGATTACATGTCAGTGTTGACCCTAGTCTCGTTCAATATATTTTATCTCTCATCTGGGCAATATTTTTCTATATTGAACTCTCACCCGGTCCATATTTGTATGATAGTAGACAAGGAAGGGGATATAACTCTAATATTTAATGACATATATTAATGTTCCCGAATTTATGAACAATAGCATCAAAGTAATCGTCCACTACCGGTCATCTAGTGATAATGTCTAACCCTTTTACCAGATCAACATTTAAAAGTCCAGATAAGCTTGACCATCCTATAAAGTGGTCTATCAAGAAAAAAAAGTGGCAGTGTCCCACTGTGTCGCAATGTCCAGCTATGCTTCGACTGTAAACCGCGGCACTCACAAGAAGTAACTATAATAAGGGATATGAGGGCACAAATGATGTTATATATATTTTTATGCGTTTTCTTTAATCATTCAGATGGAAAATTTCTAGGCGGAACCATAAATTGGAGACTAGTGATGAATAAGGTATGTGATTTTACGAATTTCAGTATACAAGTTCCGTTCTAATAGTAACAAAGTTTATTTAACATTTACACGTCTTTTTATATTTCTCTAAGGTTTTTTTATCTATTTATTTTCGTTTGTCTGTTTATGGTCTTTGTTATTTGTTTTAATTTTTGCTCTTAGGTAGCTTATTCTTATTCATTTATTTATTCGAATTTATTCATTAATTTTTCATAAATGTATTAATTTGTTATCACTTTTCGGTTTTATTTATTTATTTATCAATTTATTTGTTGTTGGTGGGGGTGTCCATTTGTGGTTTCCTTTGATTTTCATTATTAGTTAATGTTATTATTACATAAAAGTAACAATAATATTTTTAATATAGACCTATCTATAGCAACCAGACTGACATAGATCCGTTGGAAATAATAAATGTTTAAACATTTTAATATAGTGTAATTCATTTTGTTGTTGTTGATGATGATGCTTTGGGCTTTTGTTTCCTTCTTTGTTAGTTATTTTGTTTGTTAGGGTTTTTCATTTCATATTATTACTTATCTATTTATTTATCTATAAATTTATTTATTTCTTTATTTGTTTTTTGTTTGTTTGTTTGTTGTTTTGTTTTGGGTTTTTGTTTTTGTGGGTGTTTTTTATTTTGATAGCTTATAAATTTTGTATCTTAAAAAGAGGAGACTGCAACTGACAAATTCGATATCATATCTGTCTAGTTTAATGTTTCCCAATCGGCGAATCTCGCACTCGCCCTCGTTCTGAAAATTCTTACGCTACTATGCACCAATGGATGTAAAGGTTCACGTTTTACTCTCTTACATGTCTATATCATTCTGTCACTTAAGTACAAACCACTCAGGTGTTATCGCACTTCAGTACAATGATACTTCAGTGTTATTACAGAACTAAATATTAAGATAATAAATAAGCAAACACATTGCGTTTATGTAATACTTCGATCGTCGCGTGACAGTGTAGGTATTTCGACATAACACCACACAAACTTATGAGTTAGACTGATTTGATTTACAGTAATCAAAATAAATGTTCCTCTTTCGTTCACATTTGAGTAACGAATGAATGATGGACATGAAAAGTAAAGCAATTTCATTTGTAAACTTAATCAGTTTCGGAACTCCATTTAATTCTAACGCATCGCTCTCTCACTCATGAGTCGGGAAGTTTCACGAATTATTTCATATATGATGTATTTATTGTATCTTATGAAATAACTGTATGTCTGGTTGAATGATGGTCAAACTGCATAATGAAGCAGATTATACTATGTACTATATATTATGTTTTGGCCACCTTTTTTAAGTCTAAACATCAGTGGACATTAAAATTAACAGACATTTCTTATAATTTAATTTTCCAATCATAAAAAACGAAAATTATATTGGAACAATAATTTAACATCCTGAAAAACAATTCAAATATAAGCTGAAAAAATTGACCAATCAAATTGCAGCACATGGCCCCGGTTCAGTATAGAGTTACTGTATAATCAATATATATATATATATATATATATGTATATATATATATATATATATATATATATATATATATATATATATATATATATATATATATATATATATATATATATATATATATATATATATATATATATATATACAAAATAAATCATTAAAAGTTGCAGAAAAAACATGTCTTTATACTTTTATTCCCTTAGTTAAAATACCAAGTTTTTCAAGTACTACCGGTAATTAAAATTGAAACCCAGAAAATATTCGAAAGAGGGAAAGTGTAAACATTGGGACCGGGCCCTGAGCAAGCATTCATGATCACATGACATTCATCTAACTGATAGACTACTTAGCATTCTGTACACACGTAACAAAATTGCATAGACAAAATGATTATAATAAGATTATATACATATAAATATACTAAAACAAAACATAAAGATTTTTATATGATATGCCTTACTTCTTAAACTTGAAAAGTTTGTACAGGACTTTACGACGGGTGCTGCATTCAAGCAGGAAACGCTTACTCCTCCCAGGCACCTGGTTTTACCCTAATTTAACTGGGGTTCAGTTTTTTCCTGAATATGATATTGTATATGGTATTGACATTTTATTCCATTGACTTCGAGATCTGGTTAACCCTTCGGTACTTCTTCGTTTTTTTTACTTTTAATAAAAGAACTGTTTGTTTAATAAAACGTCATCAATACCGCGCACCATTGAAATACCACGTAGAATTTTCTACATGGACAATGCATGAATGTTTCGACTAAAAACTCTCATCAGTGATCCCAAGACCCGACAAAGTGTAAATGAATGCTTGAATGTAGTGGATGACAGATGGGGTGGTACATAAGACCCGACAAGTGTAAAAGAATGCTTGAATGTAATGGATGACAGATGGGATGGTATATAAGTACCCACATTTTTAAAAATTGAAATACATATACTTGTATTTATAATGTACGAAAAATATACTCTTTATAAAATAAAATAAAATACCAAAAATAAAAAGAAGAAAAAAGAAAAAAAAAACCCGAACAAACAACCCCTCCCCCCAAGAAAAACAAAAACCACACACACGAAAACAAAACAAAATAAAAACAAAACAAAACATCCGTATTAACATGCTAGAGGAGATGTTTTCGAAGGAGATACTTTGTGAGGTGTTATAAAGTGTAATTATTATTTTCCCTCTTCACTCGATAGCAATTCTTCACGTTAGTCATTGGAATATAAATAAATTAATCGGTATTGTCATTTGGCGTACAAAAGAAAGTAATACAGTGGGCATTCGCGGTCCCCCAGTGCTATGCAACTATCGCAGTCACAACATCTGACCGCGATGGACATTCACGGTCCCCCAGTGCTATGTGACTATCGCAGTCACAACATCTGACCGCCATGGACTCATAAACAGCAAAGGTAAGACCAGGAGGGAGTTTCACAAAAAAGCCGTAAGCCCAAACGTAGACGTAAACTTTGCGACTAAATTTACGTGCACGTCAATTGAATTTTTCTTGAAGTCTATGTTCATACGTAATTACATTGGTAAACGTTGTATAAGGTGTACGTTACGTATGGAACTTTTTAGAGAGGAGACAAATATTTCTTAGCAAAGTTTACGTCTACGTCTACGTTTGGGCTTACGACCTTAAGTGAAACTCACCCCTGGGTCGTCCCCTGATTGGCTAACCACATCTGTCATGAACGTCCAAATCCTGCAGACAATACAAATACTTTAACACAGTATAGTAGATTAATCATTGTACATATGACATATATGTTCTGCAGGGAGTTCGCTTTACCTATCGTCTAGCTTGGCAGTACGGGACTGGGCCATATGGTCCACACCTCAACTCCTCTCTCAATCACCTTGGTAACCTTCCCACAACTCTGTCTCACCTGAAATGGGCGTGTACGTCCGGATGTCACGTGTCTAACAGGCTGTCACATGACGTCAACTATTATGTCACATACGCTAACATCTCAGCTGGATGGGAACAAGGAGAAAATATATTTTTCTATAAATTTGTTGGTAACGGTCCTTTTGAAATAAGGTGAGATGCTTATTCGTTACGTATTATGTTTGTAATCTTGGCAGAATCAATTCTTTATTTTAACATGGAAACCACTGGCTTCAAAATGATCTTTAGCAAATCAGTACTACTGTTCCAGTCTAATTTTATTTAATTCCATCATTTAGTATATTGAACAGATCAGTTGTAAATTTTTGTAAACATGAACACTTTTCATTTTGAAACATCAATTTCTTATTTGACTCAACACAATTTTGAGTATTCTGAACACAGATGTGTTTTAACAGTTTAGATGGTATACCTTGGGCAGACAACAGCGTAGGCAGAATGATGACGTCAGTTTACTTGGGCGCGAGGAATGACACAGGATCACTGGCAGTACCCAACGCCAGTCCCTTGGCGGCACCGCAGTCCCTAGTTGGGTATGGCATTGTCTAAATTAAATTTTGTTGTTATAGACCACTGCTAAACGGGGAATTATCCACACATAATCATTATGTTTTTCCATTTGATTAAACTGTTTTTATGATGAATGGGAAGGTGAGCCCCATAAACTGGTAAACAAGATAGTGATTATTGTTGCAAGAATTGACAGTCCCAAGTCGCATCAGCTACTACAGAATATTTTTACGACTTTATCTATTCAACTGTCTGCTAATTATGCACTTGAGATGCTTGCCACGCAGCTGAGTCCGATTTCTTCGATCACAGCCCTTATGGTCCACATACGGTAGCCGATATGAGGAGGGACATCAAATGGTACATGTAACTTTCGAGACCATTAGATGAGGACTCATACACGCTACCCAGTCATGTCCGTGTAAGATTAACGTGTAAAGCATATTAATGGAATGCTCTATGAGATGATCAGTATGTACAAAAGGTAATAAGATCTATAAAGTGGTAAAGTCACACTGGAACAATAATAAATGTAATGAAAATAAACATGAACATTCTTAATACCCCTCGCTTTTCGTCTAAAATGATATTGAAAACATGATTAAGGTAAATGAATCAGACACCGTCCTCTGTTGAATACTGACAAAAGTAAGTCTTGTTACGTAGTGTTTTCATTTATAAAAAAGATGTCTGTCAAAAAGACAGATGGATTAGTCATTTAATTAATGTAATTGTAGAGCATGTCACAACTTCAACCTGGATAAATGTATTCCGTATAGATAATACTTTTTATTTTTAAAGCATCCAGATAGGTTGTGTGACGACATTAGACCTACCTGTTGATGACCCGGATGCTGATACGTTACGCTGTCGCCTAGCAACGCCAACTGAATGTGGATCAGCATGCACTACTCTCCCTAGATTTACAATCGACGAGGTTAAGCGATTCAAACTAAATATTATTTTAAAACATTTAATACACGAAGGTAACTGATCCTGTAAGATTGTGGTACCCTACAACAGCTCCCCACAACACACCACTGTGGTACCCCACAACACACCACTGTGGTACCCTATAACATACCACTGTGGTACCCTACAACACACCACTGTGGTACCCCACAACACACCAATGTGGTACCCTACAACACACCACCGTGGTACCCCACAACACACTGCTATGGCTCCCTGAAAATCAGAAGCAAGATCAGGTGTCCAGCAGGAGCGAGCGTCTTTTGTTTGACACGCCGCCACACCTGACATGAATACTCACAATATACAAACGATACAAACAATTATAACACTGCGCGAATATAATGAAAGTATTGCGATACTGAGAATAATACAGCCATACAACATAGAACAAGGAAATGTAACACCAAATTCAAATTTTCCACGGGGAGCATTCTTGTCTTATATAAGCTATGATGTCACATTTCTTTAATCTATACTTGAATTCGTGTTCATAGGTGGATTGCACGCTGACTATTGATGCTACCTCGGGATATCAGGCGAACACACTGTACCGCGTCACCATTATGGTGGAAGATTACCCGGACTATACCATTACGGTGGGGAGCAGGGTGAACTCCATCAGGTCACCAATGAATAAAATACCTGTACAGGTAGGATTATGTATACAACAGAATTATAGTACGTGTAGAAGTAAGATTATAAAAACAATACCATTACACTGACGAGATATTAGATCCATCAGAGATCCAATGAATAAACTATCTATTGAAATATTATAATATGGAAGGTAACATTTTGTCAGGGACAGTTGAGGATCTCGATTGAATAGCTACCATGTCACGAAGCATAGAATTATCTGGAATATAGTTAGAGCATTAAAGTCAAGAGGCTAAAAGATATAGAAGATTCCCGGTTAATTAATGTGTTATAGACTTAAATTCCGATTAATAAATGTGTTATAGACCCATATCCCGGTCAATAAATGTGTTATAGACCTAAATCCCGGTCTATAAATGTGTTATTTCTAAATTCTATTTCAGTTCACAGTTCAGGCAGTGGATGTACGTACGTCATGTCAGCAATCGTGGTCGACATTTGTTTATCCTGGACTGCAGGACGGCTTCAGATTCTCCTACGCAAGCGTTACTACACAGTCACTGAAGACAGCCTTCTACCTTCACTCACCTATCAAGTTTGTGACTTTTAACAATTTTTGCTAGAAGATGCAAAATTTTAAATACTTGAAAGGAAGAACATTAGCCTACAGTATAAGATATATAGCTTAAAGAGTAAATGGTGTCGATTTTTGACTGATACATTGGACATGTGAAATCTCATTACAGCTGTAAATGTTACAGGCCTTGCGAAACGATCATTCCCGCTGTTGTAAAACAACAACAAATCAATGATGGACTGAATGTGACCTCGACATTGGATATATGAAGAATCAAACACATTAAAATATACTGTCAGTAATACTGAGCATACGACAAAGTTGTTTCAAACCACTTAACCGGACGGATAAACGGACGAGCAGAAGACTCGGGCGATTCCCACACACTCCTCATACCTTATTCAATTCTTTGGAAAGACCCTGAATGATATTGTGTATTTTTCAGAGAGGTGTATGTCGTGTTTGTATGTTCTAAGGACCTGAATGATATTGTGTATTTTTCAGGGTTGTGTTTGTATGCTTTCATACTTTGTGTTTTCTACGATTCAGGGAAACCTGCATTATACTGTGTGTTTCAGGGATAGTTATTTTGTGTTCAGTATACCAGCTGGAATGAAGTATGAACTGTTACCTGATGACAGAAATCGAGCGGACGTTCAAAGAATCATGTTCAGCATGAAACCAGACAAGTTGTTTACAAGAGGAGATCAAAGAGGGGATACCATGATATGTGTATGGAGTCAACTGAAGTCTGGGTATGTTGTGAAAATACTTGTGAAGTAAACTAATAAAGTAGTGACTGACAAACACTGATAATGAGAGAAAAGATAAGACAAGAAAAGAAAAACGCTCCCCTGTGACAATTTTGTTTCACAAAATTCTCCCGAGAATATATCCTGATATATAAGATAAAAAGTAAAATACGAAATAGATCTATCGAGCTTTGAAGAGTTTTGTATTTCATGTGTATTATGTCCTTGATTTTCATATGAAATAACCATCTTTAAATCCTCGGCTAACCAAGAATTTGTGGAAGTGTGGAGTTCTTGTTATTTATATTCGGTCTGCTCGCCATGCAGAGTTACCTCCCATTTGGGACTGTATCTGACATGAAACATTTATGGCGTTATCAAATTCTATGGACACCGAATAAAAAAAAACTCTGGAAAATGATAAATCACCAATGAATTTTCATAAGAAATTGCTGACTTCATAATTGTTTTACGTCAGATACCGTACTGAATGGGAAATAACTGTTTAACGAAAAGACTCGATATATTTTCAGATTACAGAATTCTGACAAAAGATGTATCACCGCTCTGGTTAACGGTAAGACTACACTTCTTATATACACAGCTTCATATCACGCGCGGATCCAGAGGGGTGGACCGGGGGTCTGGACACACACTGAGGTTAGGCGAAAATAACTCTTCTTGTTATTTTTCAATGCAAAATAAATAACTTTATGTACAAAACATAGATGGACCCCCTTTCGGAAATTTCATTGGGGTTGAACCCCCACTAGGCTAAATTTCTGGATCCGTGCTTGCATATGACTGTTTATCCTTATTGATTCTATATGTATAATAATCAAAACGAAAAAGAAAATTGTTAAATAATATTAACATGATCTCGACGAGAACAAGTTGACATCTCTGATTTCAGATTTTGATGAATGCAAGGGTACCTCTCCCTGTAGGAATGGTGGATCGTGTGTCAATCTATTTGGGCGATGGACGTGCAAATGTAGACATGGATTTAAGCCTAAGGATTGCTCTGCAGGTATTTATATGCATGTTCACAAAAAAATCAACGTATCTCTTTTCTTGAAGGCAAATTTTTAATTTACCTTTAAACAGAGGAAAACAGTGTGCATGTATGTATAATGTGAGAAGGAAGACCGGTGTATACACACTGCTATGCATAGAAATTAACATGTAAGAAATTCACATATCTCCTTTTTTGAGAGTAAATTTATCTCAATGTCATATCCAACTTATTCAGTTTTAGGATCGATTTGCTTCAAAATTGAACCAGTTTCTTCTTATGGTCTATCACAATCACTCATAGTGACATCTGATGTGGTTACCAATGAAAATTTGGAGTTTTTTTCAACTTCCTTGATTGACTGATTCAAACATTTCTCATTGCCATCTATAGGCAGAAACAAACATTACTCAATATTTTCTTTTATGACGGACATTTTTTCTCCATATTTGAATATTGGATACATAGTCCCTTGAATAAAGCAAAGAAATTGAAACCTTTCAGGTGAAAAGACAGAGAAAATCTGTATTTGCAATATTCCTGTCAACTCTGGAAATTTATACATGGCTAAATTAGAGTTATCTTTCTTGTCATCAACTGCATTTGATAAGAGGAACTCTTTAGTACAGATGTATAAAAGTTTTGCGAGCCGGGTATGTCCTTAAAGAGCTAAATAGTGTATAATGTGCAGTGCGGATAATCCAGATTTGGCACCCAAAATACTTGACTTTCATATCTCCCCTCCCCCCTTTTCGGAATTCCTGGATCTGCGACTGTCATGAGAAAAACTGCTGTAATAAAGTGACGTAATAATTCTGGTTGTTTTGCAGTCGTAACATGTGCAGATTTCCCCTGCAAAAATAATGGAACATGCATGGATATAAGCCATCAGTATGTCTGTTCGTGCGGCAATGGTAAGTGTAGGGATAAACGCCATCAGTATGTCTGTTCGTGTGGCAATGGTAAGTGTATGGATAAACGCCATCAGTATGTCTGTTCGTATGGCAATGGTAAGTGTATGGATAAACGCCATCAGTATGTCTGTTCGTATGGCAATGGTGAGTCTATGCATGTAAGCCATCAGTACCGTACCGTCTGATTGTGCCGCAATGGTAAGTCTATGGATATAAGCCATCAGTGTATGTCTCTTCATGTGGGAATGGTAAGTGTATCGATAATAGCCATAAGTATGTCCGTTCGTGTGGCAATGGTAAGTGTATGGATATAAGCCATCAGTATGTCTGTTCGTGCGGCAATGGTAAGTCTATGGATATAGGCCATCAGTATGTCTGTTCGTGTAGCAGTGGTAATGGTATGGATGTAAGCCATCAGTATGTCTGTTCGTGCAGCAGTGGTAATTGTATGGATGTAAGCCATCAGTATGTCTGTTCGTGCGGCAATGGTAAGTGTATGGATGCAAATGTTCCGTAGAAACCTCTCATGTTCGGTGGTTAAGTCATATAGGTAATTTTAAGATAGGTAATCTTGGAATGTCGTAAACAATGAATGAAATTTATATACTATAAGACCGAAATTTAGTCATTTAATTCTATTTTCATTTTTATTCCAGGTTACACTGGTTTAGACTGTGAAACTGCAACACATGTTACAACGGCGAATACTCCAGTGTCGTCAACATCCACAAAAAGACCTGTATTTGTTAACAGGTCGACAGGAGTGACTACAATGCCTTCCTCGCTATCTAAAGGTAACATTATACAATTCCATATATCATGACTGTAAACCGACATTCACCGACGCACCGAGAAACAAAATATTCTCCATTAGCTACTGGTGTTGTTGAAATAATATTATATACACACTATATTTGTACTTTTGAGTCTTAGCTTGTAATCGAGTTTTAAAATTCGCATTTTGATTAAGATAAATTTTAATGTTAATAAAGTTAATTAAATGTTGTAATAATTGAAGAGTTTCAACAAACAGTATTGTGTGAATGTGTTTGATATTTTGTAGGTACTAACAGCATGGTAAGTAGTTTTAAAATATTTCTGAACACTCTATTTAATCAAAATACACGTACAAGAGATTTTTCCAATATATTACATCAAAAATAAAAAGGGTAATAAAACACCATCACTCAGTTACACAAATTTTCAGCCACCTGGCCTTTATCAAGTGTAGAGAAAATGATTATGTTATAGAGCTATGTGAAATCCATGTTGAATCATAACATAAACTTCTCTTACTTAACTTATCTTAATATATATACACATAATGTATAAATGTTTCCTTAGTAACGTCAACATACAGTCAACAATTTTAAATGCTTCTGCTGGATACTTCTATTGGAATTAGAACTACAGTTTGTGTAACATTCATTTTATAAGATGATATCTGAATCAGTGTAAATAAAAGGATACAACAATAAACAATAATAATAATAATGATAATAACAATAATAATAATAGAAGCAGCAGCAGTAATAATAATAATAATATTAATAATAATAATAATAATAATAATAATAATTATAATAATAATAATAATAATAATAATAATAATAATAATAATAATAATAATAATAATAATAATAATAGAAGCAGCAGCAGTAATAATAATAATAATAACAATAATAATAATAATAATAATAATAATAATAATATTGATAATAATAATAATAATAATAATAATAATAATAATAATTATAATAATAATAATAATGGGGAAAAGAAGCTAATGTATCTTTGAAACGTAAACATGGATTTTACATAGCTTTGTATTTGTAATCTCTTAAATTGCTTGATAAAGGTCGTGAGGCCGAAAATTTGCCATATAGAGCGTTTGTGCTCCTTTACTATTTATTTATTTAATTATTAATTTAATCTTAAAATTAACATTTGAGTGATTATTCTAATAAAAATAACTTAAAACATATTGAGATCTCTGTTAAAAATAAATACGACTCAAAAATATAAATAACTTATGTTTTAGACTGTAGAAGTTGCAGTAAAAGAGTCGGATATTTTGCCAATAGCCTTATCCGTGGTAGGTGGACTGTTGGGATTGCTTACTCTAGTTTGTTGTTGCTTGGCGGTTGCTCTTTGTGCAACAAAGCAACACAGAAAAAAGAATAGGCTCGAACCTGTGTTAAACTCGAAGCTCGTTGACTTTGCCCAAGAGCAAGATCAAGAAGGGGAGCCAATTACACTGGAACAAAATCAAGGGGAGCAAACTCAGCAGGAACAAAAAGGAGGGCATGTTAAGCAGCAAGGAAGGAGCCAAATACAAAAGCATAAAGAAGGGAAACAAGTGAATCAAGATGATTACAAAAGAGGACGCAAGCGGATCCCGATTTCATTGTCAAAAGATTTTATGCAAAACTTAAAAGCGAACAATACAAATGAACAACCATCATTCATTAAGTCGGCAAGCAACAGAGCGCAATCTCTGACCGCGTATCACGGTATAAACTCTTGCTTAAAGGACGGGGCACATAAAGACTTTCAGAGACAAGACTTAGTGCCAACGAGAGATAAAATTGACGAAGATAAAACAGGAAGAACTAAATTTCATGCTGGTCAGAAGGCATTTGCAGCTCTAAATCTGAAGCTTGCCGAGGGTCAACCGACGTCAGAAAGGACAAGTAAGCCAGCCAACACGAACATCTACAGATCCACCAAAAATGATCCACTCTTTCACATAACTGGATTAAAGAAATGTTAGAGAAAAAGATCTTAGAGGCGCGATATGAGTGAACAGATCTTTTACAGTATTTTTTTATTGGCAAAGTGTACATGTAAGTAAGTATTTATATTGAAAGGTTATTCATTGGTCTAAAAGATGGAAATTTACAAATGTACTTGTATTTCAATGAAAGAAGGAAAGCATTATTTTTTTAAAATCTTTAGCAAAATGTGTGCTGCTTGCAACATATCAAAAGTCACTCTCTTGTCGTGGAATAAACATGATTACACTATTTGAAGTACTTAATGCAATACTGAGAAACTAACTCGGTGTTGGTTACTAGTATTTGAAATACAATGTATATCACAGCTTACAATTTGCCGATATCATGAGCGGATTTTGTAAGAGAATAATTATCTTCGCACGAGATTTATGGCAGACATTGTCTCGACGGGAGATGCTTACTTTTCCATTCACCAAAAAAAAAATAAAAAAAAATAATAAAAAAAATGCGTTCCGAGATTGCCGATTATCAAATTAATGTCGATACATGTCACATGCTTTTTTGCGTTTTGAAGTGTTAAAAATGTAAATTTAATTTCACCACATACGAGGGCTGATTGCTATGTTGTGCGCTTCATATGTAAAGGTTTGAATTTTGACAGACATATTGCATTATATTTCAACATAATCCTCTTCAGTGTCTATACACTTTTACCAGCGATGTTCAAGGGTCTAAGGGTCTCAATACCGCTTTTACAGAACTCCTTTTCTTGACCGTTTAGAAAGTCCTCCACTGCATGTATGACGTCATCATCGGACTGAAGGTAGGTGCCGGAAATGGCCCTTATCAGTTTTGGAAATGGATGAAAGTCTGATGGAGCGAGATCAGGCGAGTAAGGCGGATGCTCAATCAATTTAAAGCCATAATCGTTAATGTCAGCGATGGCAATCACAGACTTGTGAATAGGGCCATTGTCCTGGTGGAACAACACACCTTTACAAAGTTGTCCGCGACGCTTGACTTCAATATACTCCTGTAACTGCCTCAAAAGTGATGCATAGTATGTGACATTGATTATTTGTCCCTTTTGGAGATAATCTACCATCAGAATACCGCTAGCATCTCAGAAAATCGAGGACATGATCTTTCGAGCTGATGGTAGAGTCTTTGCCTTCTTTGGCGGGAGTGATCCAGGGTGTTTCCATTTTTAGACTGTTGTTTGGCCCCTGAAAGGATGGACCCACGTTTCATCCATAGTAACAAATCTATGAAGAATCTTAGCAAAATCTACCTCCAAAAGGTTCAGATTAGCAGGCCACAAAGTGCGCCTGATGTGCCTCTGATCAACTGTCATAAGTCTTGGTACCCAACGTGCTGAAAGCTCTCATTGCAAGATCCTTTTTCAGAATAGAATGTACTCTTTCTTGGCAAATGCCAGCTGTACTAGCTGTATATCTTTCTCTAACTCGCCTGTCAGTCATAACAATATCATAGACTTTATTGACCATTTTTGGGGTTGCAACAGTGATAGGCCTTCCAGGATGAGGGGGGGGGGAGGTGTCATCCTCAAGGCTCTGTCTGCCGCGCTTAATTTCGGCCACCCATGTTTCTATTGTAGCATATGAAGGGACATCTTTCCCCTAGTGTTGCCACCATTTCAGTATGGATATCCTTACATGCTAAACGTTTCTTATGCAAATATTGGATCACTACTCTTGCAAAAGTCACTCGTCTTGTTTACTTTAGAGTTTTACCTCGTTGATATAAACAGACCAAATGACACCAGTTTTCAGGTACACGGCCTTAAATATCCAGGGAATTTGTAGGGATGAAAAAGGAAATCCCTGCTACAGTGCTTCAATACAAGGCTGACAACATATCAATCAGCCCTAGTAAGTGAGTTATTGTGGATGGAATATCTACAACAACCACAGTTCAGTGTTTTTCAATTTGTCTGCATTTAAGTTTGAGCAAACCATGTAAAACAAGCCAAATGCATGTGCTTTGATGTTTATTGTTTACAATGAATGGTACATACATGTATAAAATAACAGGCATAGACAGATTTACAATCAGAGAAATGCACCATATAAAATACAATGCCAAATTTAGTTAACAATGACCCCTGTGAGTCAAACTCAAATATAATTGATCAACATCTACGAAAACAGAGGGAACCATTCTGCAAGTTTAATAAAATCCGTTTTAGGCCTCAAATTGATTCAGTTACAAATTCCACAAGACAACATTTAACTGACCATCAGTAGGATAGAACTGCAGGATAAAATATGTATCCAAGTCTTGATTTCCAACTACATACTTATGCAAAGTCAAAGAAAAAACATAATACCTTGACCCTATCTTGAATATACAATAAAGTATCCGAAAAACCATTAGATGTCATTAGATCATGACCTTCCATATTTGACCTTGACATTTCTTACTAAGGTAGACTGGGACGAGGTAAAAGTTGAAACTAACCTAAAGGTCATCCTAATCTTCATACATTTTTTTCATGGATGATTGTTATATTGGGGTGTAGTACAATTATTTTTTAACCATGCTTAATAAGTAAAATAGATATATATTATCACAAATTAAAAACATAATGCCTTTAAACCCTTTTTAATTGTTAAAAACTATGACAGCTGTAAATATCTGTCATTCTATAATTAAACTTTAAAATCATAGAATAAATCATATTTTTAATAGAGATTCACTGCACAAAATGTTAACATTTTACAGTGCATATTCAAGCATATGTACTGCAGTTGAACCTTGATAACTTGAACACTGAAAACTTGAGGTAATCATGGTTCAGACAACCTTTACATTAATGTTAATAACGACACTGAAACTCGGAGTTATCAAGGGTTCAACTATCTTATTATTTAATAAAATGGATGAATCATACAGAACAATCCAGGTATTTTGGAGAAATTGCACAAAATACAGTGGGACAAACACTCAAAATCTCAGTGGGAATCCAGTGGGAAATTTACCTGCGTTCATTCACACCTTTGTTAATTACACTGTGTATTGTGTCATTCTTGAATTTACAAGATGTTAACCACTGTGGAAATAAACCTGGATTGTACTGTAATTTAAAGTCCTGATGCTATGACTCAATGCTAAACATCCACCTAAAAGCACACAGTGACACCACAAATAATAATACTGATTATCGTTTTACAGAATATAGTGGGGTTTTTTTGTTAATCTACCTACATATATGTATATATATATGTAATGTATTAAATCATTATATAGCCTTCAGATTGATTACAATGATATAAAAAGTTAGCCAGAATATAACAACAATACATACATCCTCAATCATATAACTTATGTACAAAAAAAAAAAATTAGAGCATGATAGTAAAGCATATGTCCCCGATGTCAGCTTATTTCAAAGCAGCAAGTAAGCTTTCCTAACTCACATGTTTTGATTTAAAGTTTCATTTGCAATAACCCTATAAAATATTACCAGTAGTGACCATGATCTTAGAATTCCCCAAACCTTTTAATAAGATTTGATGCATCCAAACATGGGTTGTATAGAATACATTATCCTCTGGAAACAAAAACTTTAAGGCTGTTTTAACTAGTGATAACCTTGACTTTTGACCTTTTGACCCCATAATAATTGATCAAACTCTTCCCTTGTTACTACCGGTATTTATTAATACATTCATATTTGGTTTGTATAGGATGCATGGTGCTTGATTTATCATCTGGAAACCATTAATTACAGTCCATTTATACCAGTAGTGACTTTGACCTTTGATTAACTGACCCAAAAATTATCCGACATAAAATAATTATGATGTTATAAATTTCCTACAAAAATGTCATTTGGGGACTATCATTTTCCGGACTTTTAGACCGGTGTCCATGGAATTTGATGATGTAATAATTACTATAGGTCAGATTCCAAATGGGAGTTAACTCTGTAACGAAAAGACGGAATACTCATTATTGTAAAGCATCTCTTACACAAGACAGTTAAATGGACTCCTCCACAAAGAACCGTGATGATGTCATTCCAGATCCAAATACTTGTGTATAAAAACTCTGACAAAATACATACCTAGGACACTATAAATATAAAAACTAAAAATCACATTCTCTCATGCACATGTGGAAGTGTAAATTTCAGAAGTCAGTATAAAATAATTGACAGAAGTTATTATTCATGTTTGTCATTTCTGGAAAAATACCTTTAATATATAAAATAGGTCATTAATTCAGTTTTAAAGATTCTAAGTAGTCCTCCAAAGGGAAGGGAACATTGAAAGTTAAAGAACACAAACACTCTATGCTGCGAAGTTTCAAACTCATGGCCTTTATCAAGCAAAACAGGAGATGATCTCTTGTATTGCATAATAAGGGCCGTGAGGTTGAAAATTCAGTTTTAATTTCGTAATCCTTGCAATTGTCAGAAACAATAAGATGCATGATTATAGAGTCAATTTACATCATATAATTCAGACTTTGGGTTCAGTTGTACAATACATTCATCAGAGGGTAAATCCTTCATCTGCACTTATTTCAAAGGTTATACACAATGTGGAACCAAAATAACCTCAGGGCAGTCACAATTCCCCTATATAGGGTAAATTATTTAAAGAGAAATGGTCAAACAGGACCATACAATCCACATGTTATGTTAGGACCCGAGGCATAAATGCAATGTATAACAAGCAAGACATAGTATTAAAAGACGTCATCCTCCAAAGTCAAAGCTGAGTTTGGCATGAACAAGGTTTGTTTCCTCTCCTCACTGCCAATGTCTTCTAACTTATTATAAACTGGCGTCTTGTCGTGAAATGTATTTGGTAGATCTACTAAAGAACGTCGTGTGGACCTTCGCACTGGAGTAACGACAGCACATGTCGAGGAAGGAGACGAACACACACCAGAAGACTTCCTCTTTCTGAAATACACAAATCAAGAATACAAGAGTTCACATATATGAATCTAATTAAAGGAATACATTGTTATAAACATCCACAATGATGAAGTCATATAAAGCTGTTTGTAAAGGTTTTTCAGGGTAGTTCTCCATTGAACACAACTATTCCCAATCAACATTTTGTGTGATTTTGGCCTATTTCTCCATCAAAATTCTCAATTCAGAAATTTAAAAACAAAAACTTTTTTGATGTTAATTCTTCTTAGAACCAAGCATACATAAATACAGACAATGCGGAGAATGATTTGAACTGAAAACCAGTTAAACAGAGAACGAGATATACAGCAAAGAACGAATTAAACAGCAGTGAAAAAGTTATTTTGTACTAACAAGTGTACATACATGTAGACAGCAGAGAACGACTTATATTGTACTAGCAAGAATAAAACATGTCATATACTCAGTTGATAATCGTTACAGTAATTTTTAAGATTTGATGTTAAATTTTTCACCACAGCAGCCAAGAGTCTGCTATCACAATGCCCCTATAAAACCTGGGTCCAGCGCCATAAACTGAGAATATACTTAAGTCAAAAATTTCATTTTAATTTATTCCATTATCAAATGTTCAAATAAATTTTAATGCAGGATGGTTTAATTCTATTTATCAGTAAAATAAAACTAAATAAAATCCAAATCCCAGTTACTGATTCATTGATGAACAGAAAAATATTAATTTTTGACTTAAGTATATTCTGTTTATGGTGCCTGATTATAAAGCAATCTGACCACCATATCTTTATCATTAAGAAACTGATCAGTCTTTACCGCTTTGAAAATGGTGTTACTTGTTTGACAACATATTTGATTGCACTTGATTCGAACATATTGCTCTCCTCTACTTGTCTCTGAAGACTGGCATGTCTTCTGGCTTGTTTCTCCTTTTCCGTAATCACCTCTTGTATGATCTCCGTTAGAGACCTTGCTAGTTCCTCAGCCGGCTGAAAAATACCACACAAAATTCTATGCTAATCTTATCTACAGCAAAATATGTTTCATAAGCAAAGACTTTAAGATCAGAATAATTTCGCAAGTGTCCTCAACGCTAAAAGAAAGCCCTTGCTACCCTTTATTATTAATAAGATGAATCAGACACGATATGTATCTCAGTGGCAGATCCAGTTTTTCTGAAAGGGCGAGCCCCACATGTGAAAGTCAACTATTAGTCACAATACTTAGCCATTTTGAGTGCCAAGTTTGGAGTTTTCAACCTTATCATAATATATGCTTGGTAAATTTGTGACGAAAAAAAGGGCCTAAGCCCCTGTCTAAGTCTGCCATTGTTTCTAGTTTCTAAAGTAAAATATGTCTCGTAAACAAACTGAAAGTGATAAATCATGAAAATAATCAAACACGATTTACAATTTTATGAAGAAATGAATGTCAATTAAATGTTATGACAATACATTTCAAGAAACTTACAAATTTTGTTAAATATTCCTTTATGATCATAAAAATGTATTCAATAAACATATACAATCTATATCCACCACTGAACCAATATGGCTGAACCACAACATTATCACTAGTATAAAACCAACAGGACCTAATTCTATTTTTTCCAAAGAAAATCTGTGTAAAAGTTGAAAATATAAAATGTTTTTTTAAATCAAAAACAGGCAATATCATGTATGGTTGGTTGGTCAATCTGGTTAAAACCATATCTTTTTTGGTTCCATTGCAGAGAAAGATCGGGCGAAACCCCATAAAGGGTCATGTTCTGATGAACTCTGATGATGTTTCAGTCACCAAAACTGTTATTTCCTATAGCCAATCAATGACTCGGCTAAGCACATGATAGTGATGCAATGTATTCAACACTGTTCAAAAACTACCTGGGTCACACACGCTGCAGATGTTTAATTCCTAGGAATTTGTAGTCGATCCACTGGTTGGCTGAAAATCAGAGTTCACCATAACATGACCCCTTACGGAGTTTCACCAGATCCTTATCTGCAATGGGTCAAATAGAGAAGCGAAATAAAGACATGATTTTAATCAGATTGGTTGGTTGGTGTTTTACGTCACTTTCAACAATTTTTCAGTTATATAATATTGTGACATGGAAGCAGGAGGTAACCAACCTCTTAAACATAATGGTGCAACCTGGGATCAAACCTGCATTGTCTGTGCTGCATAACCACCACACCAAGCCTGCTCCCTATCATGTATGGAAGATAAATGGACAGTATTAAATCACTGATCAGTTTTTGTAAAGTGTGGCCCTATTTAGAAGATATATATATATATACATGTACTTGGATTTAGCTTGCCAACATACATTTTTCTGCCTTTACCTGAGCATGATTTCTAACTGCAGCCTCAAACACTTGTAGGACCCTCTCTGAGTCAGCTGATGCTTGTAAGATCTTGGCTTTACAGATATAGAATTTAGCAGATGTAGCTGCTAGGGGCACATTGTCCTGTATTTGGTCCAGCCAGTGAAGTGTGTCTTGCAGAGGGCAGCCCTAGTAGCAAAATATTTCTTATCAGATTATTTCAATTACAAAATTTTAATACAAGATGTTTAACAATTCTGCTTCTCTATCAAAAATTAGGAAAATGTTAGAATTCTGATTTTTGCATCAAAAGTTCATGTGCAACATTCTAAATTTTTGTAATGGACTATGCCACCATTAACTGCGATCTTAATGTTACGGGAGGAAATAACATGCATTCCTATAAAAATGATGTAAAGAACAATGAAACGTTCTCATGACATCATAAGGTTGCTAACGGACGATAACAGACAGGCGAAGCTCATTTGGATACTTACCGCTTCATACAATGTTGTACATTCATCTAACATTGAATCCAGCTGGTCATCTAATGAAAAGTCATCAGAGCAGCTTCCTCTGTTAAATAAAAAAAAAAGATATATACAGTATATATAATATCAATTGTGGCACATGATTACATAATATATAATTACAATACATGATTACACAATGTCATGAAATCGTAATTACAAATTTTAATATTTAAGCTAAAACAATAAAAGATCAATGGACTACAATTTTAAGAAAACAAGAGCGACACTTGCAATTGTAAGTACATGTAGAAAGTCTTGGCAAGACAAAATTTCCCTGAAGACCTAAGTTGACCTTGATTTTTCAAGATATGACCTTGAGTCAGTCCTGACATATTCCAAAATTTATCCTAATGATGGGTGTTGACAGTGACCTTGACCTCCAATGCATGACCCTGATTGCAGGTCATAACACTTTGTTTTTCAATAAGGAACTTTTCTACACACATGTAGTGTGACTTAGTTTTCATGAGAATTGTAGAGACTATGGACCGGACAGTGTTACCACAGGATCTCAACATAAGATAATTTGTCTTATGTGTGCCAAATTCCTGTTGTAATCATCACACTTTCAGCAAGTATAGATCATCAGCCTATAACCACTTCATAAAAAGTTTGTACTTAATGGTACGGTACTTTGTTCTCCTGTGACAATCACCTTTCATATACAACACACACAATCGGAGATGACTAAGCTTGTGCTAACAAACTGTGGTAAACATTCTCTATGACATTATGTTATCATCTCAAAGAGAATTCAGTAACAAGCTAAAAGAGCAGGACAACCCCGATTTGCAGCCATACAATGAAGAAACAGACTACAGCTTGTATCAGGGACTGCTGTCATTATATATCATATAATACAGTTTCTAATATTTTAGGTTTGTGATTAAAATAGAATTTTATAGACAGATTATGAAACCAGTATCCCATGAAGCTCTGACAAATCGTACCGTATGAAATGATATATCATCTCACCTTGAACTCAGTTGATCATCAGCCATTTTGAAATTATCTTCTAAATTCTTTACAACACTCTCTTCTCTCTCGATGGTTGCTTGCTGTAATAGATACAAATAGTAGTGTTATAGTTAGTGAACGAGATTGGGCAAAGGGGTCAGATGTACTCAGGTTTCTCACTTTTCAGGCGTCTAACAGAGTGGGCAAAATCTGATTAGCATTTATAGATGGGCCTCTAACATGGATCACATTGGCAACAAAGTGGGCCATTCTGAAAAGCCTTTATGAGTGGATCTCTAATTGGGGTACAATGGCAACATTGTGGTAAATCTGTATTTTGTTTATGGATAGGTCCTTATCAGGGATCACCATGGAAACAAAGTGAGAGTGCCACTATGTTAAGCATTTATGGGTGAGTCCCTAACAGGGATCCCCATGGAAACAAAGTGAGGGGGCCACTATGATAAGCATTTATGGGTGAGTCCCTAACAGGGATCCCCATGACAATTGGTTATGATACACATGACCCAGAGATGATGTCTGACTGTTTCTTTCATGCAGATCAGTTTTATATCAATATTTTAAAATAAAATCAAAACTTTGAGAGGAGGCACTTAAAATAGAGTGGGTAAGTGGTAAAGAAAAAGGAATTTAATCTTTCACTTATTGCTTTATCACTTGAAACTTGGGTTTGTTTGCAATTTGCTGTCCTCTATCATGAGATGAAATATGTTATAAAGAGGTTTTTTTCAATTTGTCACGCAATAATACCTGCTGGGAGAGTTCCTGGACAGTCAAGCTCCTCCGTGCCTTTGGATCAAGTTTCTTCTTTGCCGATAGATGAGCATCAAAACACATCAGATGACGAAACTTCGAGGGAGTTTTACCTTTAGCTTTCAACCAATCATCTAGCTTAGCCCTAGTAAAATCACATAATCAGGGTGATGAAAGAAACTAACGGCCATTCGGGATTTACATTCTCTACAGGAGGTGTCTGTATAGTCTTGTAATACATTAATTGGTTGGTTGGTTGATTGGTGTTTTACGTCGCTTTCAACAATATTTCAGTTATATCGCGACATGGAAGCAGGAGGTTACCAACCTCTTAAACATAGTGGCGCAACCCGGGAATCGAACCCGGATCGTCGGCGCCGCAAGCCAAGCGCTTAACCACTACACCACGCCTGCCCCTTGTAATACATTAAAAAAAAAAAAAAAAAAAAAAAAAATCCAAACAAACAAAAACTACAAGTATAACTGATTGATACAGGTATGGTTGGATTACCGTACAAAGTATTTCTTGAAATTATTTTACCTTGCTGACAAATGGTACAAAATGGAGCTATGAAACTTTTCTACAATATACATGTGAATACTGGGCAAAATGCACAATTTTTTAACAAACATATGGGGCCTATAGGGATGAATAAGTTTTTTCAATCATTATCTATTTTGTAGCTTTAAAGAATATACCAGTACATGCATGTACATGTTTCAAGAATGAGGATATGATTTTCAATCGTTTTATTCTCTCATATCAGTGCTGAGAATAAAGTTTTTCATATTTACTAAAGAAAAAGTATTCGATCTGAAGTCATAGTTGTCTTATGTTGCATTTGGTAAATATGTATACATACATGATAAACAATACTTTAAGCTAGATTTTGGTGTTTCATGTATGCTTGATAAGTCATTAAATTACCTGATGGATTCTTGCGTTTTCTTCATGGGTGTTTTCCTAAATGGTACCTGCTGTTGAGATGATTTTGCAGTGTTTGGGGACAGAAAGCGTACCTTACTTGGTGTCTTCACAGAACGGAAGGATAGAGACAGGAGAGGATCTGAGGACATATCCTCCTTGAAGCTTTCGCTGTCTGGGATGGAAGGCAAGCAAGACTTCCTCTTCAGTATACCAGCCTGCTTCTCTAAGTGTGGTACTGTTACCTCTGAATGTCGTCTCTTAAGCACAGGTTTGACATTGGTGTTTTGTTTGCTAACTGTCTTAGTCTTAAAGAAATGTGACACATTCCTATCACACTTTGTGGTTTTGTTACTATTTGAAGCCACATTATTACCAGATTTTGCCACTTTTACAGCATTTGATGTCTTTTGAGAAATTTTAGGAATTTTTCCTGCTTCTTTTGGAGTCAAATGTGTAAGGGGAGGTCTTTTCAGAGAGTTGACTACTTTATTTTCCCGTGATTTACTGCTTTCTGCAGACAATTTAGTTCTTACAGTGTTTGATGGTTTCTGCTGTGTTGTTTTGGCATGATTATTCCGTTTTACTTCGCATTTGGTCTGAGAAGGTTCCCTTCTAATGCTGTTTTTTACAGTCTGATTCTTGCCTGATATTGTCTTAACTTTGTAAACAGAATCTGTTCTGCATGTTTTTCCAAGCTTTGCACTTTGACATGTCTTCGTATTCACGTTGGAAGCCTTCTCTGTGAGGTGTGCTGTACCTTTGGCTTGTTTACTTGTAGGAAGTTTATTACTTAAAAGAGAAAATTAAAAATAACATTAAATTCAACATGGCAGGTTATGATTTCTTATTACCAGCAATCTCAATAAGGTGTATGAAAATATAGTTATAATGGCTATATCATTGTCAGTCTGATAAAACATACATGATACTGTTATTGTGTATTGGAAATTGTTAGCATGTGTCTGATTTTCACTATGATCCCAAGGTATGTCATGTAAGCAAAAACTTTAAGCTACATGCTTACAACATAACTTTAATAATTTCTTTCTTTAAGTTATTTTACTTCATGTTTCAGTGAATAAGTGATACATGCATGTTACAAACTGAACACATATTGTAAGTGAAACTCCATGAAACTAACGAGAAAATTGACAAAGTCATGAAAGACCCCACAGTGTTTACTGTTACCAGTGTTTTCATTAACACGCTTAAATGAGTCCCGTACTCACCAAAGGTGATTTGTTTTGAAGACGAGTCCCAATACTGTAATGGGACTCATGAATTCCTAGGTCTAGTGAGAACCCTGTATTACCATGACCTCTGACTCCAAACTCTATAGACCACTTCAATATGATGAGTTGTCAACCCTTAATTAGAACTCTCTCACTTTCTGCATATCACAGGGAGGTACACTGTATACATGTATAATGGTCACCTATACAGTTCTACTAAACTGACCATATCTCAAAATGGTCAACTGACCATATACATTATATGTACAAATAAAACAAGTCAATATATGTATACAGCTAAGTAAAATGGTAGTTTCTACTTGACTGACCAAGTCAGTATGTTATACATGTATAATATGGTCTAAATAATAGGACTTATATTCTGGATTCACCAGGGATTTGTGTGTGATTTTTTTGATGATTCAGTAAAGGTCTGGAAACCATTTCCAATTATCAATGCTCTATGACTCTGACCTTTGAGGTCAATATCATCCTTGACTAACGGAAGTCTGTGTGTGAAGTTTCTCAGCTATGTGTAAAGGGCGGTCACTTATGGTTTGGAGACCGTGAACACAAGGCTGATTCTATGTATCCCCCACTAAAACTTTGGTTACAGACATGGGCAGATAACTCCTCTTACTGAAATGGCCTACCAGTACAGACATCAATGGCCTACCGGTACAGACATCAATGGCCTACCAGTACAGACAGCAATGGCCTATCGGTACAGACATCAATGGCGTACCGGTACAGACATCAATGGCCTACCAGTACAGACATCAATGGCCTACCAGTACAGACATCAATGGCCTACCGGTGCAGACACCATTCTGCATCTGTATGTGAAGTTATCGCATAACAATTTAAATATACTACATGTATATATACAGCATATTGATTAATTTAATTAAATGTAAATTTTAGGTCAGATTTATGCTACTATTTCAACTTGTTTCCTAATTTACATCAGTTTTATTTTTCATTATTTCACTTCCTTTCACAGATTATTCACAAAAAAAAAATACTACTTACCTTATGACAGACTTCTTTTCTTCTTTCTTTTTTTCTCTCCATCTCTGAAGTTTGACACTGTGAAATATAATTATACATGTATATACCAGTTAGTACTTTATCTCTTTATTTATACAGCCATAAAGAAATTTCCCCTTCCCTATACTACTTGTACCATACATAATTTTGTATTTCATGTGACACAATAATTTAGATTTATCAGTGTTTTATTTTTTTCAAATCAGGTATCTTAAAATGGACAATTCAAATTTCATTGATTTTTCCTAAAATCTGTCTAAATTTTCCCCAAAATTTATCTTTTAGCATTATGCAAATGGGACAAAAAATCCCAAATGTAAAGGTACAGGCACCTTTGTAAAAATAAGAAAAGCACTGTTTAGATATACTCTGGAGACAATTATTTCAATAAGTCTTTACATACAGTATAGTCTAGGTGTTTTAGAGAAATTGCATAAAACACAGCGGGAAAGCATCCAAAATCACAGTGGGAAAACACAGATCTAAAATCACAGTGGGAAAACATAGATCTAAAAACACAGTGGGAATAAATCTGTGCTCACTCACACCTTTGTAAAATATGCAGTGTATTGTGCAATTCTTGAATTTACTCCTGAATGTGGACACTGTAGTGGGCGGCAAAATTTCAAAACACATGAACTATACTGTACAAGGATTTTCTTCCCTCCTTAGAGAATCAGAACACATAGACCTGGCCTTTTGCAGTGAGAATTTTACTGATATTTTTCCCAAACTGGGAGGAGTGGGTGTTTTTATACAACTATTCCTAAATAAGTACTGGTACATTCAATGAAATTTTTATTTAAAATCTTAATAGAATATTATTCACACCTCGAATATCTCACGTATATGGTGATGGCATCTGCCTGATGCGGGGAATACAAATTTTGATCTTTGCAACGGACCCACCCAAAGCAGTGAGGGATCTTTAACGTGCCATGCATACCACGATACAGGGCCTCGAATTTTACTGTTTCATCCGAAAAACAGAACACCGGCATGACCAGAGCGGGACTCGAACCCCGGCCTTCCGATCAGGAGGAGAGCGCGATACCACTAGGCCACGAAGGCTTTGTACTTGAAAGATCATAACAAATGTAGCAAATATTTTATTTTTGCATGGGGCCATACTTACAAAATTACAAAAAAGTCTTTGCAAATAAAAAGTGTTTCACAGTATCTTGGTGTGTGTACCAGCACCAGTATAACTTTGACCTCCTTATGAGTACCATTGCTTTGGTCCGACAGAAAGGGAGCTTTAATTATAACACCAAGTCTGTCTTTGATGAAACTCAAGTCTTAAATTCAACTTTTAATTTCAAGCTACTGAACATTTTCCTGATATGATCAGGCATCCAGTGATATCTGAATCAGTGACTAAAATGCTGATAGTACTTAACACTTCAGCGACACATGACTGTTTTTATATAATTGACTGATTATTGTTTTACATCACTCCATGGTTATTTCAAGTATATGGGACAGCATCTGCCTGATGCATCACATAGAAATTTCTACCTTTGCAACGGACCCGTCCGAAGCAGTGAGGGATCTTTTATGTGCCATGCCCACCATGACACAGGACCTCAGTTTTTACTCAAAATTTACTGTCTCATCCGAAAGACAGAACACCCACCTCATCCACTACACCACACCGGCTTACTGTTATTACATTCCTCTGACTGTTAGTCGGGACTCCTACAGATCTAAGGTCTTAGCTTGCTTTCAGACTGGCAGAGCACGGTTTATCATGTTGATGTCGCATATATTTTTATATCATTATGTGTTTTACAATACCTTATGTGTTTATATTTTTATGACCTCTCAATATGCAATACCTGTTGACCCTTGTTCTTTACATGGAGGATTATTTATTAATTTTTAAATGTACGTTCTTTGATTGTTCTGCTGTTACAGTGAGTTAGTAGGCAGGTGAGCCTGTAAACCGGTTAACCACACCATTTGTTTGGCTTTTGTCAAATTAAATGACTGTATATGTGCTAGTATATTATTGATATTCATGTATTGTATAGTTCCATGGTGACTTCTGCCACATAACTGAGCCAGTAACTCCTCTTTTTTCTTGCATTTACATTGAACATGTATAAGTTGGTCAAAGCTTTCTCTTTGATTCAGATCATTTTTGATTTTTACATCACTGCACATACTCATAATATGTACTGAAGATGCCACAATATACCAAACAAGTACCTGTTATAGTACTATTACTACTACTGGTAGGCTCGAGTGCACTCTGAGTCATCTTAAATATACATGTACCTTAACCAGTTAGGTCACAGCATTAGACATTTACATATAGAATAAGTGTCTTATTTTTGTTTTCATGCAGGAATGCATGAAAGCACAAAATAAGACACTTACTCCATATATATGCGCTTTTAACGCCAAAATATCATACTGGAAACTTCCATTTCCTATTTATAAACTGCATCATTCAATCCTTCCGGAGGGAAGTTATAAATTGAAAGAAACAGCCCGTGTCCCATGACAACATAACCTTTATCCAGAATGACATAGTTTCGTCGAATATCAAGCACTTTTAGCGCAAAATACGACTTTAATGACGTCACACAAGGTTGGAAATGTCGAACCTTTCATTATGACGTCCTAAGCTTAACAATCAAGTCTGCCAAACATCGCTTTCTGTGTTGAAAAGTGGGTCAAATATGGGGCGTTATGACGTCACCAATCAATGTACTTTATACAGAAATAAAATACATAGGTCTTGAAAGCTTTATCTCAGGCAATTACAGTGGTTGTGCATATATATGTAGGTCACTGGCACCCAACCAAGAGGTCATATTAGTATTACCACATAGAAACAGCGGTTAACCATAAAACACATTTTTACATACCGGTAGTCACACAATCAAAATCAAATGTGTTAACGTGGACCTATAGATAAAAAAATACAATGTACAAAGAGTTTTTTAAGTACATGTATGAGCTTTGCACATGCATAAGTGAATGATTATAGTACATATAGACAAGGATGTATAGTTAAGATATAACTATATAAACTATACTTCCCTGGTTTAGATAAAATGAACTTACGACATAGGGGTACCATTGTTGTTTTCCTTTCCTGAAAAAGTAAATACAAATGTACAAATACAGACTGCCACCATAAAAAAACAATATGTGCTTTTGAAACACTACAAAATTCTTGATGGGGACATTTTATTGTGATACAGAGTTTTGATAGACAATATAATATATGCCTACTAAAGACTTCTTTTGCATATATATTTGGTTGGTTAATAGGTGTTTTACGTCACTTTTCAATAATTTTTCAGTTATATCGGGACATGGAGTAGGGGGTAACCAACTTCTTAAACATAGTGGTGCAACCTGGGAATCAAACCCGGATCGTCCAGGCCGCAAGTCAACCACTTAACCACTACACCAAGCCTGCCCCTCTTTTGCATATATACAGTGGATGTGAAACTGTATTACGCTTTACAAAACATTTGTCTGGCACAGCTTCATATTTCAATGAAATGATAGTGAAAGTTTACCTGGGCAAGCCAATTTTTACCAGAAGTGTCAGGCAGTCTGATTCCCACTTTCAGAAACACTGTATACATGAAACTCCATAATGGAATTACATCAAAATTCAAAACAGATTTTCCCTACATTTTGTACATCTTGACATTGAATCAAGTGTAACCAGTATTATTAAAATCTATGTATTATTGTGAGACATATCGTAAACAGTGTATGCATGAATAAATAAAAGCTTTTTAGCATACAAAATATGATTACTCATGTATATCCTGAACATGTTTAATGGTAGATGTATTTCAGTACTGCTACAGAACTAAGCTACAAGTATATGATTGTTGTAAAATTACATGTACATGTATACATTTGCAAGTTAATTCAGATTGACAATGTTCATATTAAAATAAAACTTGGTAAGTTTAGTCATCATTCTTGCTTTGTATTGATCATTAACTTTTGTCGTGGATTTTGGTTAGTGTATTGGGTTTAAGACTCGACAACTGGGACGTCTCTTTAGCTCACTTGGTAATGTGCTAGACTGGAAATCCTGGATTGTGTGTCACTGTGTACGTTCGAGACCACTGACCAATGACCATCTTTTATGAAATCACTTTACTGGCGATGAGGTGTACAATGGAAGGTGGGGGCACAGTGTGTGTGACCCATTCCTTGGTTAGGTGTGCCAAATCAGGTCTCAAAGGCACAATTCAGGATGAGAGTCGCGCCTCCTTCAAGGAAAAAAAAGGGGGGAGGGCGTCGTAGAGTCAGGTGTAGCAGGTTTAAGACTGAGCTACTGGGACGTCTCTTTAGCTCACTAGGTAACGTGCTGGACTGGAAATCCTGGGTTCCATAAAGTGTGTGGTTCCAAGTTTGAAATCACTTTACTTTTTTAGTACATGTACAAAATATTCTAAGAATACACGGTATTTATTTCATTACAGAGTTCAGTTTTTTCTGTAGCAGAAATTGTTTGCCGAAAACTTCAAAAATCGTCCGGGAACTGTTAGTGTTACAGTTAACAATAGCAGTATAGACTGTACTACTAGTACATTATATTTTTTGTAATAAATTCATAAACAACCGACAAACTGCAGCCTGTGTACTGTAACTTTGTATTCATCAAGAGAGGAAATTTTCACTTCACAATGTCATTAAAATGGTAAGGAAGGTTTTAAATCTAGTTTGTTGGGGTTTTTTTAAAATAATCAATAGTTTTTTCATACCCGCTTTTTCCATATTTACTGTTGTAAATAATTTCTCAATTCATGTTTTGGCGGAGTTACTCCGTTTTTCGAATTTGATTGGCTGAAAGTATTGGAGGAAAAGCCAAGTCGCCTTACAGTCAATTCATCAGACAAAAGTCAAGTCGTCGATAGACATCTCCGCTATTGATAAAAGCGCGTGGAGTCATAGGGTAGGATTCTGTGGATTTGACAAGCCCACGTTTTCTTATTTCTTTCGCTAATTTAGCTTTGGAATCAAACCTAAGTACGTGTATTTCGATCACTGTGAGGCACTCCGGGTTGAAATACGTGTTCATGTCCTGAATGTCATGGTAACCACCTTCGAGAGATACTGATTTCACAATAACTTGACTGATATAAAACAGTGATATCTGACGAGATCTCATTAGATAACATTCATATTCTCATCAACCTCCTTTCGTCTAGCTCTCAACAAAAAGAGAAATGATAAACTTCCTTTGTCACAATGACCTCAGTATTCTCCAGGAGCGGAGTCAGGATTTAACAAAATCTGGTGTAAAATCAATCGTAATTTTAGTCCGTGTGGGTGTTTTATATATGTTTAAGCATTCAGCTCACTGCGTTGCTAACTTATGATAAAAATGGCAAAACTTCGGGGGCTCTTCAACCGCCATAATGCCCCAAGTGGTTCGCGGTGAATCCATGGTAAGGGGGAGGGTGTTCAGAGTGAGAAAGTGAAACTCCTCGAAATCTCAGCGGCTTCACCATTTTGATCCATGCACACACAATGCGAACTGTAAAATTTTACGAGATCTGTATACATTCAATACATGTAGATATCAATTATAATAGACCTATATCCTACAAAATTTTGTGTATTAATTTGCGGGGTTTTTGTGTGTGTATGTCGGTGTGTGTGTGTGTGTGTGTGTGTGTGTGTGTGTGTGTGTGTGTGTGTGTGTGTGTGTAGGTGTGTGTGTGTGTGTGTAAAGGGCGCTACGCCACTGTCAGTTGTAAAGATAAACCACAAATGTTACATTGATTGATTGATTTTTGTTTAACGTCACACCACGAATATATTTCACGTATATGGTGATGGCATCTGCCTGATGCGGGGAATACAAATTTTGACCTTTGCAACGGACCCACACGAAGCAGTGAGGGATCTTTAACGTGCCATGCACACCACGACACGAGGCCTCGGTTTTTGCCGTCTCATCCGAAAGACAGGACACCGGCATGACCAGAGCGGGACTCGAACCCCGGCCTCCCAATCAGGAGACGAGCGCGATACCACTAGGCCACGAAGGCTTCACACATGTTACACACACCGTTAATGAACAATAAAGAAAGACTTAACTGTAATAAAGACAAGGTCACAAAAAAGACAACACGTAATGTACACATAAAACTTATAAATTAATTTCTATTCTGAAAAAAACCCGCACATAGATACATTTATTACATTATGAAATTTTGAGGGGTGACGCTGAACCCCCACCCACACACACACACACAACCCCTTAAATCCGCCATGCAGTGAAGTCGATATAGTCTTTCTTCTTCCCATATCAATGCAATAAAGGTATAACCATTATAACGTATACAATCACCATGTCAATACACTATACCAGTTATAGAGTATGCAACTACAATGTCACCACAGTACACCAGTCAGGCAGTATATACAATAACCATGTCGCCATATAATACCAGTTACACCGTACACAATCACAATGTCAACACACTACACCAGTTATAGGGTATACACTCACCATAATTATGTCACCACATTACACCAGTTATAGTGTATTCAATCACCATGTCAGCACGTTACTCCAGTTATAGTGTATACAATTACCATGTCAGCACATTACTCCAGTTATAGTGTATACAATCACCATGTCAGCACATTACTCCAGTTATAGTGTATACAATCACCATGTCAGCACATTACACCAGTTATAGTGTATACAATCACCATGCCAGCACATTACTCCAGTTATAGTGTATACAATCACCATGTCACCACATTACACCAGTTATAGTGTATACAATCACCATGTCAGCACGTTACTCCAGTTATAATGTATACAATCACCATGTCAGCACATTACACCAGTTATAGTGTATACAATCACCATGTCAGCACATTACTCCAGTTATAGTGTATACAATCACCATGTCAGCACATTACTCCAGTTATAGTGTATACAATCACCATGTCAGCACATTACTCCAGTTATAGTGTATACAATCACCATGTCAGCACATTACTCCAGTTATATTGTATACAATCACCATGTCAGCACATTACACCAGTTATAGTGTATACAATCACCATGTCAGCACATTACTCCAGTTATAGTGTATACAATCACCATGTCAGCACATTACTCCAGTTATAGTGTATACAATCACCATGTCAGCACATTACTCCAGTTATATTGTATACAATCACCATGTCAGCACATTACACCAGTTATAGTGTATACAATCACCATGTCAGCACATTACACCAGTTATAGTGTATACAATCACCATGTCAGCACATTACTCCAGTTATAGTGTATACAATCACCATGTCAGCACATTACTCCAGTTATAGTGTATACAATCACCATGTCAGCACATTACTCCAGTTATATTGTATACAATCACCATGTCAGCACATTACACCAGTTATAGTGTATACAATCACCATGTCAGCACATTACACCAGTTATAGTTTATACAATCACCATGTCAGCACATTACTCCAGTTATAGTGTATACAATCACCATGTCAGCACATTACTCCAGTTATAGTGTATACAATCACCATGTCACTACAGCATACCTGTTACAGAGAGTATGATATCACCATACTGTATAAGTAATAGAGTGTACAATTACCAAGTCACATCACTATATACCGGTTACAGAGTATGCAATCACCATATCACTACACTATTCTAATTGTGGAGTATACAGTCACCATGTCACCACAGCACACCTGAAATAGAGTATACAATATCTATGCCACCACTTTATTAAATTATAAAGAATACAATCACCATTTTTCACACTATTCTAGTTACATATTACATAAAATTACCGTGTCTCCACTATATCAGTCACAGAATATAAAGTATCACTATTTTTGAATACTATAATTGACTTACTATTGTCTGGCACTCTTTGTTCTTTTTAGAGGGTACATACAAATACCATTCATTGCTGCAACTAACAAGAGTTACAGGGTATATGTTATCACCATGTTACACGAGTTACAGGGTATACGTTATCACCATGTTACACGAGTTACATGGTATATGTTATCACTATGTTACGCGAGTTACAGGGTATATGTTATCACCATATTACGCGAGTTACAGAGTATATGTTATCACCATGTTACGCGAGTTACAGGGTATATGTTATCACCATATTACGCGATTTACAGGGTATATGTTATCACCATGTTACGCGATTTACAGGGTATATGTTATCACCATGTTACACGAGTTACAGGGTATATGTTATCACCATGTTACACGAGTTACAGGGTATATGCTATCACCATATTACACGAGTTACAGGGTATATGTTATCACCGTGTTACACGAGTTACAGGATATATGTTATCACCGTGTTACACGAGTTACAGGGTATATGTTATCACCATGTTACACGAGTTACAGGGTATATGTTATCACCATATTATACGAGTTACAGGGTATATGCTATCACCATGTTACACGAGTTACAGGGTATATGTTATCACCATGTTACGCGAGTTACAGGTTATATGTTATCACCATATTACACGAGTTACAGGGTATATGTTATCACCATGTTACGCGAGTTACAGGGTATATGTTATCACCATGTTACACGAGTTACAGGGTATATGTTATCACCATGTTACACGAGTTACAGGGTATATGTTATCACCATATTACACGAGTTACAGGGTATATGTTATCACCATGTTACACGAGTTACAGGGTATATGTTATCACCATGTTACGCGAGTTACAGGTTATATGTTATCACCATATTACACGAGTTACAGGTTATATGTTATCACCATGTTACGCGAGTTACATGGTATATGTTATCACTATGTTACACGAGTTACAGGGTATATGTTATCACCATGTTACGCGAGTTACAGGTTATATGTTATCACCATTTTACACGAGTTACAGGGTATATGTTATCACCATTTACGGATCAATACGGTTTCATCTACAGTGTATATGATATACAGAAGAGTAGACAGAAGGCATCTGACAAAGCTGTATGACACAAAGCACCAGGGACATGCACATAAAACGTGTATATAGTCAAATAATCACAGAAAACAAATGTATTGTAGTTACGATACCGACATAGGATGGTCAGTTAAAGTAATAAACGTCACTCATTTGGTGTGGTTAACCGTTTTACGGGCGCCATATTTCACACTCACTACAAAAGTAGCACAACCACACAAATTATAAATAATCCTCCATATAGAGAACAAAGATCAACAAATTTCTCAAGACAAGAGGTCATACATATATTAAGACGAAACATTTTATAAAGAATAATATGTTAGTATCAAAAATATGTTGAGCGACATCAACATAATGTTGTTAATTCTGCTTTGCCCGTCTATAAACGAGCTCAGATCCTCGATCTGTAGGAGTCCCGATTAACATTCCGAGCGGACGAGGCTCAGGATGATTTTGTCTCCTCTGAAAAGGTTTGAACAAGGCCCGTAATAGGGTCTACACCGCCGGTTAGTCAGCGTCCAACGCCCAAGTAAAATTCTATTAAGGCTACAGAGGGCCCAGTACAAGATGTATGGTCTTTGCAATGATCTCGAAGTTATACTGTAGATGTTGAAGGCGTTTAATTATTTTAGAACCCGTCATTATGAAATTATCAGAACCTTTGACCCTTCTTAGTGTGTGCTCTAGATCACCATGGAAACAGGATGAGAATTTCGGCTATATATATTGTTTAAAAGTTCCATTTCCGAACTTAGATAAAATGTCTAAATACCAGATCTGTAAAATGTACCATAAGTTTATCTAAGTTTATGATATCTATAACCTTGAGTCAGAAGTTGCAAAGTGATTTGAAAATATTATGATTGAAAATCCAAAACGTTAGAGTGCATGCTCTGGCAAATCGAACCAACTGATTGATATATATAAATACCATATGGTGAAAGTCAGGGACATCACCAAGGTAAACAAGGTAAATTTGCAAATTTGTAAATTTGTTTAATAGGATTTTTTCTCAGGCGCTGAGATGATTCAGGCAAGTGCATTCGCATTGGGTATCCCACTCGGGATTTATCTTCATTGGGTATACCACTCGGGTAAAAACTTATTTTTCCTAATAAGAAGAATGCTCTGTCAGAAATTTCGGCTACTTAGCATTATCAAGCTACAGAACGATTGACGATTAACATCTATGTGAAATCCATGTTCATGCTATAAATTCCGGCTACTTAGCATTATCAAGTTACAGAACGATTGACAATTAACAGTTATATGAAATCCATGTCCATGCTATAAATTGCGGCTACTTATAGCCATATCAAGTTACAGAACGATTGACAATTAACAGCTATGTGAAATCCATGCTCATGCTATAAATGCTTCAGTACATTTTTTATGCATGGATTTCACATGGTCAATGGTCAATCGTTTTGTAACTTGATAAAGGCCAAGCAGCTGAAAATTCGTGACAGAGTGTTCTTATTATTATTATAACCAGTGTTCTTCCCTCTGGACGTCTAAGAGGGATTTTTGTGGTTTTTCTTATTTTCCGATCTTTTGTACATGTTTCGCTATGATTAATGTCTTAATATAGAAAAAAAATCATTTATATATGCTTCTTCAGTGAATTCTAATGTTTTTATATTTAGAATACTATTATTAAGTATATGACCGAAAATTTTCACTAAATATCTTTTACGATAAAACCAAAGTCATTCCCCATATTAAATTCGGAAATTTTCAGATTTATTCTTATTACAGAATTGGACACCTTGTAAAACTCGAAGCGTACCAATCTCCTAAGCAGAGTTACGGTCCTTGCACTCGTGTGGATTGTAAAGGAACGACAACTCTGCTTTGGAGATTGGAAGCGTACGCGTTTGTCGAATAATTGCCATAGGAGTACAGGTGGATAAATATTTATCAAACTGAGGGTTAACTATATACTACTAAAGTACTATCGAGATATCTAGAGGTGTCACTGAACTTATCAATAAGGTCGAAACGTTTCGAATGCATGCATTTAAACCCCTCTCATAAAAATATAAAATCTAGAGATGCTCGGCAGTCACCTAATGCTCGACTACATATTATAAATATTTATCGTCACAGCTACATTTTCTCTGAGCTCCCCATTGTTCAATATTACGTAACTGCTCTCTAATATATAATTCAAATTGTTTATTGGTATTAAACATTTATGAAATGGCTATAGTCCAAAGAACACATACACAAATAGCGAATCAACGCAGTGATATATAAATTAATAAAACAATAAAAGGTTTGTACTTTATTAATATATAAAAAGAAAGAAGACACAGAGAGTTCTACAATTTGACCTATGAACCCCCATCTCGATTTCTTTCTAATCACCTGTTTATATTGAATTAATGTCAGAGATTCTAGCCTACAATACAAAATCATATATCTATTTTGATTTAAAAATGTCTTTGATTCTGACCTCCAACACCCCCCCCCCTTTTTTTCTGTCAAACATGTTACAGAATATCATCTTCAAATGTCAACAGGTTTATTGAAATGCTCAATTATGTATACGCATTGATTTTATAAAAACATTCTTGATTTTGACACCTGATCTCGCTTCTGTCAACACATATATTATCAAATATTCTTAACAATCAAAGTTACAAAGCGCATTGACACCGACGCGCGATCTTTTGTATTTAAGTGCAATCGAGCTAATATGGCAGCGCAGGTAGTGCACATGGGAATCCCAATAATCTGTTGGTAAATCTTTCCATCAATTGCACATGAATATTATATATATAAGTATCCTATTGTTTATTTGAGAAAAATTCAGATGCATCTGAAGTGCGGAGGTATGATTTAGACTCTCTGTAGAAACACCAGTGTATTAGAGACATTAACTTTGATAAAGCCGGTATAAAAGCTGCCGTTTATTTCAAATATTTTTTTTAAATTGTCAGATGAATGAAATATGTAAAATATACAATAAGCATATGCTCTGTACGCATCAAAAGCGGTCTTATAACCACATTATCAAGGTTTTGTTTTGCGTGTTTTTAAATGATAACGGATTCATGTGGGATGATAAGAATTCAGCAGTGGCTGGTTAGAAATGTATAACAAGGCTACGGCTTTTTAAATGATCGGATCGGTGTAATTTGGCAAATTTGATATTTCATACACAAGAAAAGCATTTTCATACAAAATAAAAAATTTCGTGAAATTAAGGGCTATTACGTCATTAAGCCATGAAGTAGAGCCAATACATGGTTGGAAGATCATATACATGTGTATCAATGCCATGTCACCACAGTACACCAGTCAGAGAGTATATAAATCACCGTGTCACCATACTATGCCAGTCATAGAGTATACCGCAATCATCATGTCACCACAGTACACCAGTCAGAGAGTGTATAAATCACCGTGTCACCATACTATACCAGTCATAGAGTATACCGCAATCATCATGTCACCACAGTACACCACTTACAGAGTATACAATCACCGCGTCACCACATTTCACCATTCAGAGAGTATACAATCACCATGTCTTTACACTATACTAGTTATAGTGTATACCATCATCATGTCACAATACTACACCAGTTATAGAGTATACAAGCACCACGCCACCATATTACACCAGTTATAAAGTATACAATCACCATATCACCACAGTACACCGGTCAGAAAGTATACAATCCCAATGTCACCACAGTACATCCGTTACAGAGTATACAATCACCATGTCACCACACTACACCAGTTATATCGTACACAATCACCATGTCACCACATTATACCAGTTACACCGTCTGCAATCACCATGTTTCTACACTATACCAGTTGTATCGTACACAATCACCATGTCTCCACACCATACCAGTTATATCATACACAATCGCCATGTCTCCACACCATCACCAGTAATACTGTGCACAATCACCATGTCTCCGAACAATACCAGTTATACTGCACTCAATCACCATGTCTCCACACTATACCAGTTTTATCGTACACAATCACCATGTCTCCACGCTATACCAGTCATACTGTACACAATCACCATGTCTCTACACTATACCAGTTATACCGTACACAATCACCATGTCTCCACACTATACCAGTTATACCGTACACAATCACCATGTCTCTACACTATACCAGTTATACCGTACACAATCACCATGTCTCTACACTATACCAGTTATACCGTACACAATCACCATGTCTCCACACTATACCAGTTATACCGTACACAATCACCATATCTCCACAATATACCAGTTATACCGTACACAATCACCATGTCTCCACACTATACCAGTTATACCATACACAATCACCATGTCTCTACAGTATACCAGTTATACCATACACAATCACCATGTCTCCACACTATACCAGTTATATCGTACACAATCACCATGTCTCCACACTATACCAGTTATACCGTACACAATCATCATGTCTCTACACTATACCAGTTATACCGTACACAATCACCATGTCTCGATACTATGCCAGTTATACCGTACACAATCACCATGTCTCCACACCATACCAGTTATATCATACACAATCGACATGTCTCCACGCTATACCAGTTATACCGTACACAATCACCATGTCTCTACACTATACAAGTTATACTGTACACAATCACCATGTCTCCACGCTATACCAGTTATACCGTACACAATCACCATGTCTCTACACTATACCAGTTATATCGTACACAATCACCATGTCTCCACACTATACCAGTTATACCGTACACAATCACCATGTCTCCACACTATACCAGTTATATCGTACACAATCACCATGTCTCCACACTATACCAGTTATACCGTACACAATCACCATGTCTCCACACCATACCAGTTATATCATACACAATCGCCATGTCTCCTCACTATACAAGTTATACTGTACACAATCACCATGTCTCCACACTATACCAGTTATATCGTACACAATCACCATGTCTCCATACTATACCATTTATACCGTACACAATCACCATGTCTCCCCACTATACCAGTTATATCGTACACAATCACCATGTCTCCACACTATACCAGTTATACCGTACACAATCACCATGTCTCCACACTATACCAGTTATACCGTACACAATCACCATGTCTCCCCACTATACCAGTTATACCATACACAATCACCATGTCTCCACACTATACCAGTTATACCGTACACAATCACCATGTCTCCACACTATACCAGTTATACCGTACACAATCACCATGTCTCCACACTATACCAGTTATACCGTACACAATCACCATGTCTCCACACTATACCAGTTATACCGTACACAATCACCATGTCTCTACACTATACCAGTTATACCGTACACTATCACCATGCCTCCCCACTATACCAGTTATACCGTACACAATCACCATGTCTCCACACTATACCAGTTATACCATACACAATCACCATGTCTCCACACTATACCAGTTATACCGTACACAATCACCATGTCTCCACACTATACCAGTTATACCGTACACAATCACCATGTCTCCACGCTATACCAGTTACACCGTACACAATCACCATGTCTCCACACTATACCAGTTATACCGTACACAATCACCATGTCTCCACGCTATACCAGTTATACCGTACACAATCACCATGTCTCCACGCTATACTAGTTATACCGTACACAATCACCATGTCTCCACACTATACCAGTTATACCGTACACAATCACCATGTCTCCACGCTATACCAGTTATACCGTACACAATCACCATATCTCCACACTATACTAGTTATACCGTACACAATCACCATGTCTCCATACTATACCAGTTATACCGTACACAATCACCATGTCTCCACACTATGCCAGTTATATACCATACACAATCACCATGTCTCTACACTATGCCAGTTATCCCGCACTCAAACACCATGTCTAAACAGGTTACACTGCATATAATCACCCTAGAAGGTGCAGATCCAGATTTTTGCTATTAGAGGGAGCGAAATGGGTCCAGTACCCGTGAATCATTCGGTCCCAAGCGATGTTAGGTGATGTCTTATTTGGGGTCAGGGGTATCGATCTCTGTGGTTGCATTTAGCCATTTGGAATTTTAAAAAGGATTATATCTTTGCCTAATTTCACTGTAATCGACCAACGTTGGTATCCATAGTTATCCAAACTAGTCCGTGTGGCTTGAGCATTTTGTCATGTAGTTGAGTCAGATCTCGTCTTTTCCCACGCACTCCACTTTAAGTATACAGTCTCTCTCTCTCTCTCTCTCTCTCTCTCTCTCTCTCTCTCACATAGGGCACACTCTCCGCTCTTAAAGAGGGCGAATGACCCCACCCCGCAGAATCTGTCCCTTGTAGTATCACTTACAGTGATATTTACATTGTTCTAAATATTCATCGTCACTAACAGTGTTTTATAATGACAGACGGGAATTCATGTCAGGCGAGGAACGTACGTCATGGGTCTGTACATTTTCAGTTATAAGTTTATACTACACGATCGAATAGAGGAGAAATACCCTCGTGTTCATTTTAAGACCAACATTTAACATGACAACAGCGTTATAACGTCCGGAATATACAGAGGCTACAGCTGTTCTCCACTAAGTATGGCCAGCTATCCAACTACTTAAAGAGGTAAAGTCGATCAATTGCTTTTGAAATTTTGGTGTTATAATCCCCAAATAATCCAATAGTATTTGAACGTTTATTAGCCTAAATGACTTGTGTTCAGTATAATTTTTAATTACATGCATCATGGATTTTCCAATTCTTTTCATTTTTTTTTTCAATCTGCCGAGCTCTTCCAGTGCGACCCCTCCCCACTTTCCTCTTTTTCTTTAACACTTTTCTGCTATTCTGAAATCACGAAAGGTTCTTGTAGGAGATTTTCAATTATTAAAGCGAATTTTATCTCAGTGCAGAAGCTGATTACTTTTAAATAAAGATCGTTGAGACAGTGGCATTTTCCCCCGATCCCTGCCACGTCTATAGGAAGATGTATACCATAGGCGTATATAGTCGATATCAAGCGGTGGGAACGGGGACATGTCACCCGGTACCTCCAAACACGATTCCAAGTCATGTGCTCATGTTCAGTTATTCACACTGATTACAAGATCCGGTTTGGAGCACTTACAAGTGTGATTTTATTTATTCCCTTCAGTGCATGAATGCCATACTGTATTGTTTGTGAAACAGCACACGGCGCCGGTTGTTAATTAATCACGTACGTCGGTGTGAATTTGACGTCAAGGAATTTTAGTTATTTCGTTGAGAAAAGCTTATTGGTTGGTTATTGGCTGTTGTACTAGATCACCGAAGCTGTATGACCTTTTTAAAAAGTGAAATATTATAATTACTAATAAGTACAGCCTTTATATTGACTTTGCGATAATGCGTTCCTGTTTCTGACCTCGCTCTGCGGAGAGAGGCACTGGTGTAAAAGCTAGACCGTGAGTGTACAGTTGATCCATCGACATCGTTTCCGTCGAGTGGAATTCTTATAATGAGTAAATCTCAATATAAAACAGTAGCACAGTAAGTATAGATTTATGTTTTGATAGATATGTGTTATGTGAGGAAAATCAATCTATAATTAGATACGATCCGTTATAGTAAGCTTAGTAATGAATTTACTCTAGGTTTTGTGGACTTAATGATGAAAAGTAGTAGGTCTGATTGACCTAAATACCTCATTGACCTACATGGTTCTTTTACGATGGTTTAATATTGAAACGACAAAAACTTTTCATTGATTTGAAACTATTCCTAACAGATATCACACGTGTACATGTATCGTGTGTTTTATTTCATCAGAAACAGCAGTGCCCCAACCGAGGAACAAGGAAACGAGGAAGAAATTGAACCGGGTCTAGATTTAGACCTAGGTGTCGTATCTCACGGGAAAAACAAATGCGCTCGGAAACGGTCGTCACCGTGGAAAACCCTCAAGCCTTTCCGGCCGTCGTCACGGTACGTGCACATGGTAAATGGAATCAGCTGATTCTATATTTATATCAATGTTTACAGAAGGGGGAATGTATGTATATTCTTGTAAAGTAGCATACAAGTCTTGCTTTATGTTATGTGTAATCTTAAACCCAGCAAACACTTAATTCAAACGAGTTCACTCCCTGTGTTAGCTTATGAGTCAACATGGTATCGGATCAATAGGCGAGAGGTCACTGTCTAGGACAACAGGGGGCATAAAGGGAAGGGGGTTGGACACATTGCAAGTTTGAAGTGTTATGACTAGATGTTTTTATATCAACACAAATCATATGCATGTCTGTGGTGAAAAGATGGTACATTGTACTACTAGGTGTGGGTAACCACTGACTGTGGTGTAGGGATGGTACTACTTTGTGTGTGTGTAACCTTTGTATGTGGTGTGGGGGTGGTACTACTAGGTGTGGGAAACTACTGTGTGGTGAAAGGATGGTACTACTGGGTAAGGGTAACCACTCTATGTGTGGTGAAGGGGTGGTACTACAGGGTGTGGGTAACCACTGTGTGTGGTGTATGGTTGGTACTACTGGGTATGGGTAACCAGTGTGTGTGGTGTAGGGGTGATACTACAGGGTATGGGTAACCACTGTGTGTGGTGTAGGGGTGATACTACAGGGTATTGGTTACCACTGTGTGTGGTGTAGGGGTGGTACTACAGGGTATTGGTAACCACTGTGTGTGGTGTAGGGGTGGTACTACAGGGTATGGGTAACCACTGTGTGTGGTGTAAGGATGGTACTACAGGGTATTGGTAACCACTGTGTGTGGTGTAAGGGTGGTACTTCAGGATGTGGGTAACTAGTGTGTGTGGTGAAGGGGTGGTACTACAGGGTATTGGTAACCACTGTGTGTGGTGTAGCGGTGGTACTACAGGATGTGGGTAACCAGTGTGTGTGGTGAAGGGGTGGTACTACAGGTTGTGGGTTACTACTGTGTGTGGTGTAGGGGTGGTACTACAGGGTATTGAAAACCACTGTGTGTGGTGAGGGGGTGGTACTACAGGGTATTGGTAACCACTGTGTGTGGTGTAGGGGTGGTACTACAGGGTATTGGTAACCACTGTGTGTGGTGTAGGGGTGGTACTACAGGGTATTGGTAACCACTGTGTGTGGTGTAGCGGTGGTACTACAGGATGTGGGTAACCACTGTGTGTGATGTAGGGGTGGTACTACAGGGTATTGGTAACCACTGTGTGTGATGAAGGGGTGGTACTATAAGATGTGGGTTACTACTGTGTGTGGTGTAGGGATGGTACCACAGGGTAACCCCTGTATGTGGTGTAGGGGTGGTACTACAGGGTATAGGTAACAACTGTGTGTGTGGTGTAGGGGTGGTACTACAGGATGTGGGTAACCACTGTGTGTGGTGTAGGGATGGTACTACAGGGTATTGGTAACCACTGTCTGTGGTGTAGGGGTGGTACTACAGGGTATTGGTAACCAATGGGTGTGGTGTAGGGGTGGTACTACAGGATGTTGGTAACCACTGTGTGTGGTGTAAGGATGGTACTACAGGGTAACCACTGTGTGTGGTGTAGGGGTGGTACTACAGGATGTGGGTAACCACTATCTGTGGTGTAGGGGTGGTACTACAGGGTATGGGTAACCACTCTGTGTGTGGTGTAGGAGTGGTACTACAGGATGTGGGTAACCACTGTGTGTGATGTAGGGGTGGTACTACAGGGTATTGGTAACCACTGTGTGTGATGAAGGGGTGGTACTATAGGATGTGGGTTACTACTGTGTGTGGTGTAGGGATAGTACTACAGGGTAACCACTGTGTGTGGTGTAGGGGTGGTACTACAGGGTATAGGTAACAACTGTGTGTGGTGTAGGGATGGTACTACAGGATGTGGGTAACCACTGTGTGTGGTGTAGGGGTGGTACTACAGGGTATTGGTAACCAATGTGTGTGGTGTAGGGGTGGTACTACAGGGTATTGGTAACCACTATCTGTGGTGTAGGGGTGGTGCTACAGGGTATGGGTAACCAGTGTGTGTGGTGTAGGGGTGGTACTACAGGGTATGGGTAACCACTCTGTGTGTGGTGTATGGTTCGTACTACTGGGTATGAGTAACCACTATCTGTGGTGAAGGGGTGGTATACAGGGTATTGGTAACCACTGTGTGTGGTGTAGGGTGGTAAACAGGGTATTGGTAACCACTGTGTGGTGTAGGGGTGGTACTACAGGGTATGTTAACCACTGTGTGTGGTGTAGGGGTGGTACTACAGGGTATGGGTAACCACTCTGTGTGTGGTGTATGGTTGGTACTACTGGGTATGGGTAACCACTATCTGTGGTGAAGGGGTGGTATACAGGGTATTGGTAACCACTGTGTGGTGTAGGGTGGTAAACAGGGTATTGGTAACCACTGTGTGGTGTAGGGGTGGTACTACAGGGTATGGGTAACCACTGTGTGTGGTGTAGGGGTGGTACTACAGGGTATGGGTAACCACTGTCTGAGGTGTTGGGGTGGTAGTACTGGGTGTAAAGAACATTGTCTTCCCTTTAAGTATTAAATGACAAGAGGGCCAACACAATCTATAGTGATAAGATAGGGCCATAGATATATCTTAATTTTAAATGTTTATTTTTGTACATTTTTAGAGATGGCAAGATACCTATCAACAAGGCTGGCTTATTTTCATATTTGTTCCTGTCATGGTTGACTCCTCTGATATGGAAGATTTTCCGAAAGCGAAAAGAATCAGTTAGAGATGAAGATATATGGCAATGCTCTGACCGAGAGGCATGCTTACCCAATACTCAAAGGTACATGTACTACTGACCAGTATCTGATGTTTATGTTTACCCAATACTCAAAGGTACTACATGTACTGAGCAGTATCTGATGTTTATGTAAACATAATGGAAAATTATAAGCTACAGAGTAGTACCTTTGAAAACATATTTAACGTAAAGATGAGTATGAATGGGGTATGGATTGTTAAAATGCTTCAAAATATAGACAAGGAAATATTTTCTTTTGATCATGCTCTGGGAATTTATTCGTGGAATTTCACTATTTTGTGTACAGAGAGGTCAGGCATTATAAGATGCTGAGATAATTACTCACTGTTAATGTACATTGTCTATATGTGTAGAAATTAAACATACAGAGAGATGAGTGTATTCTGCCTTTACCTACCCATTATAGTGATAAAGGGAGGAATGTTCACTTTATTATACCCCCTGCAAAAGCAATTTAGGAGGGTATATATAAGTCGCCCTGTTCGTCTGTCCATCCGTCTGAAGAAACTTAACAAAGCAAGTTTCTCAAAACGTACAAGTTTGGCATCCATTACACTTATACCAGTGACGTATCTTGGGATGAAATATTGCAAATTTCAGTCTATATTGCAACTAGGGGTATTTGTTCTTTAGGGCAGTTCTAGTTTTACAAGTATCAAATGGAATATTCTGTCATCTTTTCCACTGAAGTTTGGTTTTATTTCAATATTTGCCAACTCCAACACCAACACCTCCCCCCCCCCCCCAAACACACACACACACTTACACACTTCAAATCATAATACATTCATAAACTGTTTGTTGAAATCTTAATATAAAGTTTCATTATCAGAGGTAATCAAATGAAAATATGAATATCTTTAAAGTTTTAAATTAACTTAGAAAAGATATTTCCATGAAGTTCCATAGTGTTCTGCCCATAGTGAATTATTTTTCATCTCTGTTGTCAATATTTGGTTGACTGTAATGTTTTATTACAATTTAAAGTGAAAAAAACATAGTGTAATTGTGTCTATTGTATACATTGTACATGTATATTTAAAGTTATAGTAGTGAAAATTAGGTATAGTATAACGTTAGCATGATTATATTGTAAATTACAAATGCATTGAAATCCATTTACATGTATCAGTATGGGAGCCCAAATTCCTATTTTTTGAAATTCAACACTGCTAGTAGCATTTAGTAGTATTAGTTGCTGGGTGATACTTTTTAGAGAACCAGCATATCTCAACTGATAAGGTGTAAGGCTCAAGATTGAGAGGTCCTGGGTTAGAGTTGCACTGATGGCACATCAGTTTCTTGCAATGCACAGAAATTTAGACCTTAAACCTATGTGACAGACCCACGCGGAACAGTTAGAGATCATTAATGTGCCATGTCTACCGTGACATAGGACAATGGTCCCACCTGGAGCAGTGAGGTATTGTTAACGTGACACATCTACCCTTGATTTTTATTTTTTCAACCAAAATACACCGAGTCACCAGCGAGGCTTGAAACCTAGGACCTCTTGGTCATGAGCCAAGCATCTAACTGGTTGAGCGTAATGCTGGCTCCAGAACAGAGGTTTAATCTATTAATTATAAAATACACTGTCAAGTCAAAACATTTGATAGTGTCAGAGTCTCTGATAGTATCGAATGTTTTACTAGCTTCTCACTAGAAAAGGAATTAAAGTGATGAGTATAGTCTGTACATATGATTGACAGGTTGACCCGAATATGGGAGGAGGAGCTTCGTTGCCACGGAGCCGAGAAAGCCTCATTTCTTCGAGTCTGGCTACGTTTCTCAAAGACAAGAGTGCTGCTGTCATTGTTGTTTGTAATAATCAATGCAGGAAGTACATTTTTAGAATCTGTAAGTACAAAGCGAATGATCTTAAATTATTTTGGTACAAAGCATTGGGGTAATGAAATTTATGGCTAGCTCAAGTTCAGTTAAATTTGGATATTTTAAGTGAATACCATATTGTTTTGTACAGTTACAGAATTGCTTATTTTACGGATAGTGGTGAGGGCAAAAACTGTTACAGTACTATTATTCACTAATAATTATCAAATAATTTCCCAAACGTTAAGTCAGCTAACAATAAAAAGGTTCAGCTCTACTGCGCTTTAGTGCACTGTGCACTGGAGTCTTCATCGTCCAAGCAGGATGATAAGGCAAATGTTAAGTTTCTTTGTTAAGAGTGCATTATTATGATATTACTGATGTTTAATAGTGTAGAGGTTAATGGGGGGGGGACAAAGGTAAAAATTTGGAGCATATACAGCAAATGATAAATTAAGGTAAATGTTAAGAAGATGAGACATGTTCAATTTCTGTAATATATTAAATTTTCAAGTAAGTGAACTTGCTTTGGTTGACCATAATTTAATTCTATAATATGTTATACAAAACTTTGAACCTAAACTTTGATTGAAGTTGGAGAAGGAAGAGAGTTGTGTTGAAGAGGTCATTAATTAGGACTATTTCAGATTTAATGCATGTGATTATATGAAATTGCCATATTATCATAACATTGAAGAGGTTGAGCATTTCACCAGCTGTCATTCTAGATCGGTTAAAGTGTGCCCAATCTGGAAGGGGGTTAAGGTCAAGAACTAGGGCAAATTTAGCTAACAGGATGAATTTAATGTTTCCACTTATATGATACAGATATCTGATAATGATAATGCCCATAACTGTAAAAAGGGAAAGGTGGTGGTGGGATTGGGGTCATAAAGGACAATTGCAGGATTAAAAAGGGGGGATTGCCTGTGAACAATTATTGACAATTTATATCAATTTACTTCGTAACTTTCATTTTTAGGATATATTTGATATTTCATATGGGAAGGAAAGTATATGGGTTGAAGGGGTAGGGGGAATGTCAATTGTCAAAATCTAGAACTTTTTAAAAAATTTTCTTTGAAAGCATCTGCCATTAAATTTATAATTTATGTGAGAAGGAGGATTGTGTGAAAGGGGAGCTAGGGAGTTGGGTCAGAGGTCAAATTCTGGTTTGTTTTAATACAATCAATATTATGTATATATACAGAAAAATTAATGCATTTCAGTAATCCGTTTACATTTGAATTTGATTTTGATGTGTATGATATTTAATGGAAGGCGGGAATGGGGGGGGGGGGGATGGAGGTCAAAATCAAGGACATTCCAAAATAAAATGTAGATATATGATTTTATATTTGTAGTATCTATTACATTTATTCAATATTAACAGCTAGGTGATTATAGAGAGAATCATACTAGGGAGATGATTTGGGTGTGTGTGTGTGTGTGTGGGAGGGGGGGTTAGAGGTCAGGCTAATCCAGGAAGGATCCCAACAAGTTGCCATGCATATAAAAAGTTTGTTATTGTATCTCGTCTTACAATACCGGATTAATTTGAATGAAAATTGGACATGTTGTATACAATTAATGACTCAAATAAGTATTTTAGTTCAGTCCAGGGGCCTTATTCACAAAAAACTTAAGCTTAAGTCTAAGAATTGAGACCTATATGGTAGCATGTGTCTTAATTCTAAGAATTAATAAAAAGTTTCTGTAAACAGTATATCTGAAAAGCTATTCACAGACACACTTTCGACAAATTCTTAGAATAATGACACATGGCATTTTAGGTCTCAATTCTTAGACTTAGACTTAAGTTTCTTTGTGAATAAGACCCCAGATGTTTTGGAGAAATTGCACAAAACACAGTGGGAAAAAACACCTGAAATCTCAATGGGAATCCAGGTGAAAATTTACCTCAGCTCGTTCATGCTTTTATAAAATACACAGTGTATTATGTTATTCATGAATCTACACCTGGATGTAGCCCACTGTGGAGGGTGGAAAAATTACATAAACACCAGGATTGTTCTGTAATTCTTGACTGTCAGACCTGTTGTTCAAGTGTCTTAAAGAAGTGGATTTATTGAAATTTTCAAAATCATAATTCAGGAGATGTCATTATGGGTCAAGTAAACTTCTTAATTTGCATGTTGAAGAAACTTAGAAGCAAGTACAAATAATAGAAAATATGATAGCCCAGTTCAGGAAATGGAATCTTCTTTAACACAAATATATCTTCATGCATCTACCAATCAGTCCACCACTTACCTTCACCACTGCTTTGTCTTTTCAGGGTTACCTGTTGAATTTGATCATCACATACTTGGAGAGGCCAGGAGATGATTTAGGATATGGCATGACTGTCGTGGCATGCATTGCCGCCTGCCAGATTGTCCGTGCCACGTCATTCTGCCTTCTCATAATGCTTGGCATTCAAACAGGTGATTTAATGTGACATCATCTTTGTTATGGATATTATTGGTCGGAATTGCATAGCAATTCCAGACCCTACTCGTTACAATATGCTGTGGTGAACGCGTGGAACGCAGAAAATACCTCCTCGTGTATAAATGGTGCGTCGGTACTTAGAAAAAGCGTGATTAGATTTTCTTTTAGTACTTATAGTTCATATTGTACGAGTCAATACAAGATAAGTTTGATCAGATGAGAAAATTGATGTGCCGTTATTCCATCGATTTAGACGAGTTATATTCATGCGCTGGAGGACATGCAGTCTTTCCGAATACTCGACGGAAAGTCCCGAAAAAGTACGATTGACATTATTGTGTAGCTGTGCCGTAATTTAAGAGGTACACTACTAGTCCGTACTAGTATCCGTTGTATTATAATTAATTAAACTTGAGAATATCGCTTCTTTTTATAGCAGTGGAATTCAAAGTACTCTACAATCTTCTCGTCACAACGATAAACAAACATCTTGGTAGTTGTTGATGTGTAATGCTACTAAAAATAGCCAGTTACAAATGTATTTATAGATCTACATGTGTAGACATGGTTTTCCCCAAATGTACATGTACAGCAGGAGACTGTCCAGATTGCTAATTTCACACTACTGTCAAGATCAAAGTGATAAGAGAGAATGAGATAACTATATAGTACGAGACAGGGGTGTACAGGGCGGAGCCGTTGTTTATATGAAAACGAGCACCTGTGCGCAGACCGTGTTTTTGTCAATACTGATCCTAAACATTACACGCTTGGTGTGTGATCTCTTGGTGGATCACGACTTTATTACCTTTGACCATGCAATTCTGACCATGAGGACTTTCAAGTCCTTTGATTTTTAACTCTGTGTTTCTGAAAATGAGGTGTATCTATGAATATAGAATTCAAATGTAATGCTGTGGACTCATTCTAAGCATACCTGAGCCAAAGTATCCTAGTGCGTCCATCCGCCTATCATTCATGTGTTTGCTTTCAGCGTTTCAACTTGAACGGCTGAAGGGATTTTGATGAAACTTGGTATGTATAGGAATTCAGAATTCCCTACAAATGCTGTTGTTTTTTCGGCCACATTCCACCCAGGGCCCAGATCACATTAACTCAAGAGCGTACTTTCCTTTAACAAACTTCTTCTTCAGACCAGATGTATAGATTAACAAGCCAAATGTATCAGAGGGGTAACTTGAGAAGAAATGTTGTTTTAGGTTCTACTCTGAAACCAGAATTTTGGTGGTATTATAGTTTTTACATCTTTTCAGACTTTGTCATTGTTGCCTGAATTCCTTGTAGGTGGCTTGTAATGCATTGATTTTATGTATTCTAACCTGATTTTTTTTATGTTAATATAATTGGAGATGAAGTGGAAGACAAAAACAATTTCTAGGATTTTAGCACTTTTTTACATTTGAAAACAGGAGATGGATATACAGTACAGAGAACAGTTGTTGTCCAGTTATCTCATCATTGCTGCAATGTTTTTAAGTCTTGGCTACCAATCGCCATGGTCTTTGCTCCTTAACTGACCTACCGTTAAAGCAGAATCATTGCAAATCACCACAACGATCGCAGTGAATCACCACAACAATCGTGGTGAATCACCACAGTGATCGCGGTGAATCACCACAATGATCGTGGTGAATCACCACAGCATTGCAGCAATCCGCGGTGACCCTACTATCTACAAATATGTAAACAGTAGTTAAATATTTTACTTTAAATGCCCTACACTAATTAATACCTCGGGTGATATTTCTTATCAGCTTTATGCGATTTTGCATGAATATCAAATAGGGATGTAAAAGCAAGTATCATAAAATAAAAAAAGCCAACAAAAAATTATCTTTGACAATTTTGTTTGACAAGGGTTTGAGTTCCCTTTGACGACAATCTGATTAAAAGGAGTCTATCTATTCTACATATATGTAGTAAATACATAGTAAATAGATATGTTTTAATCAGATTGCTTCTTGCAATAGTGAAATCGTGAGAAAATTTAGAAAATGGATTGGATAATTTCTTTGATGAGTGTCAAATCAAAGTAAAGACAGATTCATATATTGGATTAAGCTTCCAGATTTTAGTTTAGGCTTTCGACTACAGTCGGAATTTCTTTCTAACTAACGCACGTTTAATTGTTTGGTAATTTATTTAAAAAAAAAATGTTTACGTAAATGTTATTATGAACGTTCACCACTAAATGTAGATACATGTATTCTCATCTATAATTTTCTCATACTTAATCTATCATTTTAAAACAATTAAGAATGACTCTCACACTTAGATAATTAATGATGCATTTAATTTGGAAAAAAATAACACAAAACAAATTATAGTCCTCAAGCAAAATCGCTTGTATTACATTTCGGTCATTAGACAAGGTTTTAAGATGCTTAAATGTACGTTTAATATATATACGATGTATAGCTACAATCAACCGCAATGTTGCGGTGAATCACCGTGATTGACCATTGTGGTGGTGAATGGTGTGTGGTGATGTGATCCGTGTCCGTCAAAATAGTCAACCACGATACGCGGAGAATTAGACAATCCGCAATCTCTGTAGTGTACTACTTATATGTAATCATAAGTTTTGATTAACTTCTCCTTCAAAACTGATGGAGGAATTTCAATGAAACTAGTAGGAATGAAGTACTCAGGGTCCCCTAAAAGTGATACTGTTTCTGGTCCAGATCCATCAAGCATTTATTTGTCATCTTGTTTCAGAAAAAATTTATTTCAAGGTTGTTGTTTTTTTGTTAATATTCCATCACTTTATGTTTAAATGTGAAATTATTTAGGTACTTACACTTTCAGTAGTAGCACCAGTATATATGACTTGAATGAAGACAAATAATATTTGTTCTTTTCTGTTCCAGGGGTAAGGTTCCGTGCAGGGTATCTAGGGATAGCATACAACAAATTGCTATGTCTCAAGAATTTAAAAGGAAAGGGTCTGTCAGAGGTAAGTGTATTACCCGTGTGTTTTTAGGTTCATAAGTTTACAGAAGTCATTATTAGTTGTAAGACAAAGGTTGACATCACTTCAGTTTCCTGTCTGTAACAAATTGTGTCATCAGTTGTCATCTTGCATGGTTGCCTTGAATAGCTACGTCTCATGTCTGTTTATCATTCATATTTAATATATTTAAGTTGGGTCTAAGTATTTAAGGATTGTTTTAGTCCTTCTCTGGTAAAACCGGAGGGAATTGTAGGTTTCCACTCCATCTGTCTGTCCCTTTGCTTGTCTGTATGTCTGAGACACTTTGGCTTTCGGAAGTGTTTTTTGCAATCATTGCAGTTATGTAGCTTTAGTTCAATTAGTCGCAGATCAAGTTCCAATTTGATCATGATTGACATATTTTTAGAAGAGTTACAGCCCATGGACTTAGTAATATCAGCGATTTTACTGTATGGAATCTGATGGGGACACATGTTGTTTCAGCAATATTCAACATGCTTGTCATGGTTTTGTACATCATTGGTGTAGGGAATGGAAAAACATATATAAAGCACAATTAAGTGCCTTACTTTAACTTTTTTCCATTGCTTAATGCAAATACATACTAAGGAAGCACAAAAATATAAAAACAATTCTTTTACTTATATATATATTGGTCGTTTTATTTATTTAGTGCCTCATTGGATCCTTCAATGTCTGATTAAAAAATGTAATACATAGGGGTAGTTATGACGATGGAACAGCATTACTTTGCTGGAAGTCCTATAAGTAGTTTCCTTTTGAAGGCAATTTTTTGGTCATATTCTGCAATAAATTTCTCTATGATAAGGTGTTAAGAAAATCTGGAATTTAGAATTTATATATTAGTCATTTTCCTTATTTAATGACTCAGTGGATCCCTCAATGTCTATTTTTAAGATGTAAAATTGTAATACATAGGGGTAGTTATGACGATGGAACAGCATTACTTTGCTGGAAGTCCTATATGTAGACTTTTCCTTTTTGAAGACAATGATCAAGTGAAATTCTGCAATTAAGTTTTAAATGCAAATAGATGTGATGAAACAAAAAACGAATTTAGAATAAAATGGGATACATAAGTTCCATTTTTTTCTTCAAATTTATCGACCACTTTGTACAAGGCAGAAGATTATTATGTGTATTTACATGTTACATGATACCATTTATGGTATCATTGATTGCCATTATTGAAAATTGTTGTGGGTTTTTTCATTGATACCTTCATTTAAGGGAAAGGAAAAAGGAATGTAAATACATGATTTTATTGTCAGTTGTTGATGTTACAGCTGTATGTAATGGGTGATTGTTGATGTTACAGCTGTATGTAATGGGTGATTGTTGATGTTACAGCTGTATGTAATGGGTGATTGTTGATGTTACAGCTGTATGTAATGGGTGATTGTTGATGTTACAGCTGTATGTAATGGGTGATTGTTGATGTTACAGCTGTATGTAATGGGTGATTGTTGATGTTACAGCTGTATGTAATGAATGATTGTTGATGTTACAGTTGTATGTAATGGGTGATTGTTGATGTTACAGCTGTATGTTATGGGTGATTGTTGGTGTTACAGCTGTATGTAATGGGTGATTGTTGATGTTACAGCTGTATGTAATGGGTGATTGTTGGTGTTACAGCTGTATGTAATGGGTGATTGTTGATGTTACAGCTGTATGTAATGGGTGATTGTTGATGTTACAGCTGTATGTAATGGGTGATTGTTGATGTTACAGTTGTATGTAATGGTTGATTGTTGATGTTACAGCTGTATGTAATGGGTGATTGTTGATGTTACAGCTGTATGTAATGGGTGATTGTTGATGTTAGAGTTGTATGTAATGGGTGATTGTTGGTGTTACAGTTGTATGTAATGGATGATTGTTGATGTTACAGCTGTATGTAATGGGTGATTGTTGATGTTACAGTTGTAAGTAATGGGTGATTGTTGATGTTACAGTTGTATGTAATGGGTGATTGTTGATGTTAGAGTTGTATGTAATGGGTGATTGTTGATGTTAGAGTAGTATGTAATGGGTGATTGTTGATGTTACAGCTGTATGTAATGGGTGATTGTTGATGTTACAGCTGTATGTAATGGGTGATTGTTGATGTTACAGTTGTATGTAATGGGTGATTGTTTGTCAAATACATAACATATACTGATATGATCGTTGTTTGTACAGATGTTGATACATTATATTTATGTCTTACAGATGATGACATTGTTTGGTGCTGATGCGTACAGGGTTTATTTGAACTGTGTAACATTTGTTTACCTGTTGTCATTGCCGGTGTATCTTGCCATTGGTGTCGCCTACACCTATGTTTTACTAGGTGCATGGAGCTTTATCGCCATTGGTGTCTTCATAGCATGCTACCTTCTCCAGGTAAGTCTAGCTGATTTACTACAGGGCATGTTTCTCCACCAATTAACATTTATGATAAAGTCTATCACTTCACAACCACCTTTATATACCAAGGACCTTGTACATACAAATTCTGAAAATAAGTTTATTCGTTGTGCTCTGAGATGAGGTATGTATATACAGAAAACACTGGTGCACTCTTTCAACGAGATATTGACGTTAGCAGATTTTTAGTTGTTAGATTCTTGAAGTCATAATTAAATATCCTACATTTTTAGCTTAAAATGACATCATTATAATAATAAAAGTTTCCACTAAATGGTGTTCTATTGGAGGAATATAAGTAAGTGTTTTAGTGAAGCTAACTCATGCAGGATCCCTTTCACTCTTTGTTACTTCTATCAAATGAACATAAATTTGTCTCTTGTATATTATTCTTGACTCTTGTTTACTTGTTTGATCAAGCAAGATTCAGTCATATGATATTATTTGTTACATTTCTGTCACGTAAATTTCAGGCTGTATTAACTAGTCTTGTGACCAACCTGAGGGGAAAGACAGTAGTCTTCACAGATAAACGGGTAAGTATAGGGAACAACAGTGTTTTTTTAGAGACAAACAGGTAAGTGGGGGGACAACAGTATTCTTGACATACAACATACATACCAGTATGCCATAGACTGAGGTAGATGACATACAAGATACATACCAGTATGCCATAGACTGAGGTAGATGGCATGCAACATACATACCAGTATGCCAAAGACTGAGGTAGATGACATACTTACAACATACATACCAGTATGCCATAGACTGAGGTAGATGGCATACTTACAACAAACATACAAGTATGCCATAGACTGAGGTAGATGACATACTTACAACAAACATACCAGTATGCCATAGACTGAGGTAGATGACATACTTACAACAAACATACCAGTATGCCATAGACTGAGGTAGATGGCATACTTACAACAAACATACCAGTATGCCATAGACTGAGATAGATGACATGCAACATACATACCAGTATTCCATAGACTGAGGTAGATGACATACTTACAGCAAACATAACAGTATGTCATAGACTGAGATAGATGACATAATTTACAGCAAACATAACAGTATGTCATAGACTGAGATAGATGACATACAAGAGACATACCAGTATGTCATAGATGGATATAGATGACATACTCACAGAAAACATACCAGTATGCCATAGACTGAGATAGATGACATACAAGAGACATACCAGTATGCCATAGATGGATATAGATGACATACTCAGAGAAAACATACCAGTATATCATAGACTGAGATAGATGACATACAACATACATACCAGTGTGTCATAGTCTGAGGTAGATGACATACTTACAACAAACATAACAGTAAGGCATAGACTGAGATAGATGATCAACAACTTACATATTAGTATGCCATAGATTGAGATAGATGACATACAACATACATACCAGTGTGTCATAGTCTGAGGTAGATGACTTACTTACAACAAACATAACAGTATGTCTTAGACTGAGATAGATGACATACAAGAGACATACCAGTATGTCATAGATGGATATAGATGACATACTTACAGAAAACATACCAGTATGCCGTAGACTGAGATAGATGACATACAAGAGACATACCAGTATGCCATAGATGGATATAGATGACATACTCAGAGAAAACATACCAGTATATCATAGACTGAGATAGATGACATACAACATACATACCAGTGTGTCATAGTCTGAGGTAGATGACATACTTACAACAAACATAACAGTAAGGCATAGACTGAGATAGATGATCAACAACTTACATATTAGTATGCCATAGATCGAGATAGATGACATACAACATACATACCAGTGTGTCATAGTCTGAGGTAGATGACATACTTACAGAAAACATACCAGTATGCCATAGACTGAGATAGATGGCATACAACATACATACCAGTATGCCATAGACTGAGGTAGATGACTTACTTACAACAAATTGGCAATTTGCTTCAATCGATAGAAATAAGATGATGCCACTAGATATAGATGACCAAAAGTGAACATAGTGATATTGGCATAGCAGTGTAGAACTTTCTTACTAATAATGTAGTATACCATGGCTGTACAAGGTAAATGATGTCAGAAAGTGTTCACTATTCCAGTCTTTTGTACAAATAGTGTAGTATGCCATAGCTGTACAAGGTAGATGATGTCAGAAAGTGTTCACTATTCCAGTCTTTTGTACAAATAGTGTAGTATGCCATAGCTGTACAAAGTAGATGATGTCAGAAAGAGTTCACTATTCCAGTCTTTTGTACAAATAGTGTAGTATGCCATAGCTGTACAAGGTAGATGATGTCAGAAAGTGTTCACTATTCCAGTCTTTTGTACAAATAATGCAGCCTGCCATAGCTGTACAAGGTAGATGATGTCAGAAAGTGTTCACTATTCCAGTCTTTTGTACAAATTGTGTAGTATGCCATAGCTGTACAAGGTAGATGATGTCAGAAAGTGTTCACTATTCCAGTCCTTTGTAGAGATAGTGTAGTATGCCATAACTGTACATGGTAGATGGTGTCATGAAGAGTTCTCTATTCCAGTCTTTTGTACAGATAGTGTAGTATGCCATAGCTGTACAAGGTAGATGATGTCAGAAAGTGTTCACTATTCCAGTCTTTTGTACAAATAGTGTAGTGTGCCATAGTTGTACAAGTTAGATGATGTCAGAAAGTGTTCACTATTCCAGTCTTTTGTACAAATTGTGTTTTATGCCATAGCTGTACAAGGTAGATGATGTCAGAAAGTGTTCACTATTCCAGTCTTTTGTACAAATAGTGTAGTATGCCATAACTGTACAAGGTAAATTATGTCAGAAAGTGTTCACTATTCCAGTCTTTTGTACAGATAGTGTAGTCTGCCATAACTGTACAAGGTAGATTGTGTCAGAAAGTGTTTTATATTCCGGTCCTATGTATTGTAGGTCAGGAAAATGACAGAACTGTTGAATAGCATGAAGTTAATCAAGATGTATGCCTGGGAAGCCTCATTCAGGGATGCTGTCAAAGGTTTGTAACTTCTACTCCGCTAGAGTGTCAATATATCCTAATTCTCAGATGCTTTATCAAAAGTTAAAATAAGTCACTCAGGGGTATTGACAGATGTAAGCAGCCTTATTGAAAGAACTGTCCCTTTGTAACTAAAGCTTTTGTTAGATATACTGTCAAAAATTTGTGAAAATCATTGAGGGATGTTGTCAAAAATTTGATGTTATTATACCGGGATAGTGTCAATGGTATCAAACTTTTCAGATTCACTTTAAAGGTAACTTAAGGATATGTCATTCAGGGATGCTGCCAGAGTATTCAGGGTTAGGGTTAGGGTTAGGGTTAGTATGCCAGAGTATGCATCATCAAGTTTGATAAACCATTAAAAGAGTGTAAGTTCTTTGTTACATAGACATACAGTCAAAAGTAAGTTGTGATAAATTATCAAGAATGGCTTTCCAAGGTTCACAATTTTACTTAATGGACAATATCAAAGATTCCTTTCTATTAGATACATAGATAGTGTCTAAGATTTCTAAGTATTCAGATACAACAGTGAAAATGATATTATATTTGGTAAAATATGATATTATATCTGGTGAAATATGATATTGTATCTGTAGGAATATGATATTATATCTGGTAAAATATGATGTTAGATCTGGTGGAATATGATATTATATCTGGTGGAATATGATTGTGGAGAATTTCTCCTTTAATCACATGTTTTGGTGTTTATGCAGTAAAGTATCGCTTTGTCATAAGTTAATTTATGGCATAGGTGACATCGTAGCATGGAAAAAAATTGTGCCAAGCCAGTGTTTTTGATGAAGTAAACAGCTTTAAACCGAGTGTAAACATGTGATAAAAAGAATCTGAAATGAATTTTAATTTTCTACGGTATTTATATAACTTGTTGTGTGTTTTATATCACCTTGTCAAGGCACGGGGATATAAAACAAACAACTCATTTCATAAATACCGTATGAAATGAAAATTCATTTCAGATCCTATATATACAGAAACCATGAGCTGGTACATCCTTGATATAAAGCAGCTCACATTCCATTACTGACTTTGCTGATTCTTGTGGCCTCCTGATAAATGTAAGTTACTCTTGGATTAAAAATGTCCTTCAGAATAATAGACAAAGTTTATTATAAGTAGCTAATTATTGTTTCTCTGTCCATCTTTCTTGGCTTTGCATGTGTGATACATTTATGTTCATCCCTTGGTTAGTGTTGCCTGGTGTACGAGTGGGTGTGTGCTGCTTGGTGTTGCCTTGTATACAGGTGGATGTGTGCTGCTTGGTGTTGCCTGGTGTACTAGTGGATGTGTGCTGCTTGGTGTTGCCTTGTGTACAGGTGGATGTGTGCTGCTTGGTGTTGCCTGGTGTACGAGTGGATGTGTGCTGCTTGGTGTTGCCTTGTATACAGGTGGATGTGTGCTGCTTGGTGTTGCCTGGTGTACGAGTGGGTGTGTGCTGCTTGGTGTTGCCTTGTATACAGGTGGATGTGTGCTGCTTGGTGTTGCCTGGTGTACGAGTGGGTGTGTGCTGCTTGGTGTTGCCTTGTGTACAGGTGGATGTGTGCTGCTTGGTGTTGCCTGGTGTACGAGTGGATGTGTGCTGCTTGGTGTTGCCTTGTATACAGGTGGATGTGTGCTGCTTGGTGTTGCCTGGTGTACGAGTGGATGTGTGCTGCTTGGTGTTGCCTTGTATACAGGTGGATGTGTGCTGCTTGGTGTTGCCTGGTGTACGAGTGGATGTGTGCTGCTTGGTGTTGCCTTGTATACAGGTGGATGTGTGCTGCTTGGTGTTGCCTGGTGTACGAGTGGATTTGTGCTGCTTGGTGTTGCCTTGTGTACAGGTGGATGTGTGCTTATGTTGTTAAATATGTCCATGAGAGGAATGATTTTCATTATTCTCTTTGACAGGTATCTATATTTTTATAATTTGATAATTACATGTATTATCATTTTTACAGCCATTCGAAAACTTGAGCGAAAATACCTGTTTATGGCATCGCTAGTGAATTCCATTATGACGGCCATTATTCCAGTGACTCCAACTATTGCTACTGTGCTTACACTTGGAGCATACAAAGGATTTGGCAACTACATAAGTGCTTCTACGGTGAGTCCTAGCTACTATAGCAACAATTTATATACAACCCCCACAGATTCACCCCATCACAAAGCATTTGATAATGACATTTGAGATAAAAAAAACTCTGATAAACAATGTACTTAATTATGACATTATATAAAACGTGAAATCCCCTGAATTCTTATACGAAATTTTAAAGTGTGAATTATGGTATGACAAAGTATGTATGCCTGTCTGTCTATGAACTGTAGGCAGTGTAGTCAAACTGAACCATTTGGGGTAAGATCACCAAAAAAGCAATGGGAATCTTTATACAATGTAGGTTTTGCTCTTGTTTTGATTATATTGTTTAAATGTTACATAATATACTGATGTCCAGTCATGTGTCTTTCAGTGTCTAATAAAGTGTGATATGTTGTCTCTTTTTTCTTACGTTGTCGTAAAACCATATATGTAAACAAGCATTACAAAGTACAACATCTGATTCTTTGTTTTCAGGCATTTGCAGTTGTTGGAACATTGAATTTTCTACGAATTATAGTGGCTTTTATCCCATTTTCTACAAGAATGCTCGGTGAATGCCGTATTAGTTTTAAGCGAATGGAGGTAAATAGTCAGACAATATTGTGCATGGAATGCCTCATTATTTTTAACACGAAATAACTTCATCATTTGGTACATGAGTCTTAGGTTTATCACGTGCATTTTCATGGTTTTGACCATTTTCACAGTTTTGACCATTCTAACTGTGTACATGGTTTGGGTGACTTCATCTGGAATCATTTTGAGCCCCACATTCATTTGAATATAATATGTTTTAACACAATTCCAGCTAAGATGTCAACTTTATTCAGTATGTTAAAGAATAGAACATAGAATGTGTTAATGAAAACGTGGGAGGGTTATATTTATGTCTTTGTTAGATGTGGGATAAAAACGTAATTTTCTTGTTTTATTCAGAAATTATTATTGTCGGAGGAGTATAAGTTACCCATGAGCGATTGTATGGATCCAGATAATGCCGTGGAAGTCCATGACGCCACATTCACATGGGAACCACCTCCCACAGACACCACCAAGAAAGAGGACACCACCAAGAAAGAAGAGAAAAAAGGTAAACTTTGCAGGGATGTAGCTTAGTATGTTATAATTTTGTTGTGATGATGATTTTCAAAAAGTTGGTAGGTTGATAGGTTTTATGTCGCTTTCAACAGTATTTATTCATGTCACATGTGACATGGAAGCAGGATTGTATTTTATTCATGTCACATCGTGACATAGAAGCAGGATTGTATTTTATTCATGTCACATCGTGACATGGAAGCAGGATTGTATTTTATTCATGTCACATCGTGACATTGAAGCAGGATTGTATTTTATTCGTGTCATATCGTGACATAGGAGCAGGATTGTATTTCATTCATATCACATCGTGACATGGAAGCAGGATTGTATTTCATTCATGTCACGATGAAGCAGGATTGTATTTTATTCATATCACATTGTGACATAGAAGTATGTTATCACCAACATCTTAAATGTAGAGGTGTAGTCTGGGAATCTAACCCAGATTCCTTCCATGCAAGCCAAGTTCTTAAACACTACAATAAGTCAGCCCTTAAATAATTGTCTTAGAGAAATTATCAGGTTTATTTTCACTTGACACTTGAGGAGATATATGACCATTACTTCTAGTTTCACACTCTTCTGGTAAAGTTGTTATCTGGTCAAGAGTTGACCATAGGTTATAGTTTTACACTCTTCTGGCAAAGTTGTAATCTGGTCAAGAGTTGACCATAAGTTCTAGTGTCACAGTCTTCTGATAAAGTTGTTATCTGATCAAGAGTTGACCATTAGGATTTACACTAAAATTATACAAAGACAATGATAAAGGATTTCAGCAGTTGTTTTGTTGATTTTCTTTTAAATACCTTGTACTACTTTGGGTCTTAGATAAAAAGCTCTCGTTCAAGAACTTTCTTGCTATAATCTGCTGTAAGTGCTAGTTCACCTGTCTGGTGGTAGAGATGAAGGATAGATATGAATGATTTTGATCACAGTGAGCTGCATTTTTTGGGGGGGATGGGGATAATATTTACAGTTTATTGATATACAGTTGAAACTTGTTAACTCAAAGTCACTGGGACTGTCAGAAATACTTCTAGTTACCCGAAGTTCAAGTCAACCTAAGTGTGAGTTTTCAAGGCCCTTTGCCCATTCTTTCGTTTAATACTATTCACTTAGCTGAACAGACACGTTGGTACACTTAATATTGGCTATTGATATGCCAAACTTCTCTGCGACTTGCTTTTTGGTTAGGCTGCCTTTTTCTACTTCTGTGATGGCGTCGTACTTCGTCTCGTACGTCTTGGTGTCTATCTTCTTTTGATTTGTCGAAATGTGCATATGGTGCACAAAATTAAAAGGTAGATCTATATATGTTCTATATTTATGCCACTTTCTAATTTTCACACATATTTAAGGAAAAAAAGGAACGGATATTTGTCTCTTTAAAGAAATTTGATTGGATATTGATTTATGGGCGGATCGATAACGATTATTGTATAGAAATTAATAGTGACGTGTGCATGTACTTTGCACTGCAAATAACGAACAAACTGCCAAGTAGAAACGGCTATTAAGTGTGCATGGACAGTATAAGGTCATTATCTAATCACCGAATAAATACCCGATCAATATGGCTTTACGCCTCAGTACTCCCTTTCACATGTGCCTGTGGCCGGCTAATAACTTGTTTGTACAAACATTCATACTTCGAGATGACGGGAAACCTTACCATACCTGGATGCGTTAATTACCTTGTTTGGACAATCAAGCGCACTTGAGTTAACGAGTGTGATTTTTGAATGCAATAAGACATCGGGACCGGACAACCACTTTGAGTTATCAAGAATTTCAAGTAAACGAAATTCAAGTTATCGGTAGTAAATTTGGTTGCTTTATTAAGGAAAAGAATTCGGACTGACAAAAAACCTTTGAGTTAACCGGAAATTCGAGTTATCTGACTTTATGTTAACGAGTTTCAACTGTATTTATAATTTAGTGTGACATAATTTGAATTCATTGTGTGTCTCTTATTTATTTTCATCAGCTTTGAAAACAGTCGAGTCAACTGCTTCAATTCAGCTTAATGGTATGAATCTAGAAATTAAAAAGGTAAATAGCTGAATAAAAGAAATTGTTATTATTTTCTCATGTACTTGTACTTTACTTAGAAATAAACTTTTATTGAGAAATCATCATATGCTGAACAAGCTCTTGCACTCCATAAGAGAGACATGTACATCATATGCATAAAGGAATCATATCATAATCATATTGATAAAGGAAATATGGTAGTGACTTTATACACATATAGTTTGAATTAATCAGTAGGTATACAAATCTTTTAGTATGTAAATTAAAACTTATAGACCCTGTTAGGCGATAGTAATAACGCTAGTGAAACTCTGAGATGTATGAAAATAATCTATCATCAATTTATTACAATTTCTATCCTATGAAATCAACGCTGAAGATGCATTTTGTGTAGGAGAGAACACATCAGGATAACTCTTGAATGTTTTGCAGGGAACCTTGATCGGAATTTGTGGATCTGTCGGCAGTGGAAAGTCCTCCCTTATTTCTGCTCTCTTAGGAAGGGTAAGTAACAGGTCTAGATAAAGCATAGCATTAAAGCATCATACTGTTTTGTGGGTCTGTTGGCAGTGGAAAGTCCTTACTTATTTCTGCTCTCTTAGGAAGGGTAAGTTACAGGTCTAGATAAAGCATAGCATTAAAACATCATACTGTTTTGTGGGTCTGTCGGAAGTGGAAAGTCCTCACTCATTTCTGCTCTCTTAGGAAGGGTAAGTTACAGGTCTAGATAAAGCATAGCATTAAAACATCATACTGTTTTGTGGATCTATGGGCAGTGGAAAATCTTCATTCATTTCTGCTCCCTTAGGGAGGGTGAGTTATAGATCTAAATAAAGCATAGCATTAAACCATCATACTGTTTTGTGGGTCTGTCCTGTCGGCAATGGAAAGTCCTCACTCATTTCTGCGGTTCCAAGAAATGTAAGTTAAGATCTAAGTAAATCATAGTATTAAAACCATTGCACTGTTTTGCTCATTTGTTTAAATATTAGCGTTTAACTAACGATAATTGTTACAGATGCCAATGTTATCGGGCCATCTTGCTGTAAATGGTAAAGTAGCCTACGCCGCCCAGCAGGCCTGGATCTTCAACGGCACGGTCAGAGAGAACATTCTCTTTGGTAAAACATATGAACCAGAATGGTAAGTGATATTGTGTTGTATCCTAAGTTTATGGGATTAATTCTGTTATTTAATCATAGCTTACATTCTGAATTGTAAATATTTTAAATTTGTTTACATTTACATATGAGTATGTAAATGGAAAGACCAGTTAACCAATACTTTTATTTCTAAGGCACATACTACAAAAAGTATCCAAGATGTTTGACAATAAATATGATTTTTTTATTCCTAAAACAATGTGATGAAGCTCCTAAAACTCCTATGAATTTTCTGCTGCTTGGTCTTTATCTTATGTTTTTGAAAACGGCTAGGTGTAAGTCAGCCTTTATAATGATGGATTCTATGGAATATTGTTCTAGTTTTGTTTAACCTCTATAATGGAGTATTCTATGGAATATTGTTCTAGTTTTGTTTAACCTCTATAATGGAGTATTCTGTGGAATATTGTTCTAGTTTTGTTTAACCTCTATAATGGAGTATTCTATGGAATATTGTTCTAGTTTTGTTTAACCTCTATAATGGAGTATTCTGTGGAATATTGTTCTAGTTTTGTTTAACCTCTATAATGGAGTATTCTATGGAATATTGTTCTAGTTTTGTTTAACCTCTATAATGGAGTATTCTGTGGAATATTGTTCTAGTTTTGTTTAACCTCTATAATGGAGTATTCTATGGAATATTGTTCTAGTTTTGTTTAACCTCTATAATGGAGTATTCTGTGGAATATTGTTCTAGTTTTGTTTAACCTCTATAATGGAGTATTCTGTGGAATATTGTTCTAGTTTTGTTTAACCTCTATAATGGAGTATTCTGTGGAATATTGTTCTAGTTTTGTTTAACCTCTATAATGGAGTATTCTGTGGAATATTGTTCTAGTTTTGTTTAACCTCTATAATGGAGTATTCTGTGGAATATTGTTCTAGTTTTGTTTAACCTCTATAATGGAGTATTCTGTGGAATATTGTTCTAGTTTTGTTTAACCTCTATAATGGAGTATTCTGTGGAATATTGTTCTAGTTTTGTTTAACCTCTATAATGGAGTATTCTGTGGAATATTGTTCTAGTTTTGTTTAACCTCTATAATGGAGTATTCTGTGGAATATTGTTCTAGTTTTGTTTAACCTCTATAATGGAGTATTCTGTGGAATATTGTTCTAGTTTTGTTTAACCTCTATAATGGAGTATTCTATGGAATATTGTTCTAGTTTTGTTTAACCTCTATAATGGAGTATTCTGTGGAATATTGTTCTAGTTTTGTTTAACCTCTATAATGGAGTATTCTATGGAATATTGTTCTAGTTTTGTTTAACCTCTATAATGGAGTATTCTATGGAATATTGTTCTAGTTTTGTTTAACCTCTATAATGGAGTATTCTATGGAATATTGTTCTAGTTTTGTTTAACCTCTATAATGGAGTATTCTATGGAATATTGTTCTAGTTTTGTTTAACCTCTATAATGGAGTATTCTATGGAATATTGTTCTAGTTTTGTTTAACCTCTATAATGGAGTATTCTGTGGAATATTGTTCTAGTTTTGTTTAACCTCTATAATGGAGTATTCTGTGGAATATTGTTCTAGTTTTGTTTAACCTCTATAATGGAGTATTCTGTGGAATATTGTTCTAGTTTTGTTTAACCTCTATAATGGAGTATTCTGTGGAATATTGTTCTAGTTTTGTTTAACCTCTATAATGGAGTATTCTATGGAATATTGTTCTAGTTTTGTTTAACCTCTATAATGGAGTATTCTGTGGAATATTGTTCTAGTTTTGTTTAACCTCTATAATGGAGTATTCTGTGGAATATTGTTCTAGTTTTGTTTAACCTCTATAATGGAGTATTCTGTGGAATATTGTTCTAGTTTTGTTTAACCTCTATAATGGAGTATTCTGTGGAATATTGTTCTAGTTTTGTTTAACCTCTATAATGGAGTATTCTGTGGAATATTGTTCTAGTTTTGTTTAACCTCTATAATGGAGTATTCTGTGGAATATTGTTCTAGTTTTGTTTAACCTCTATAATGGAGTATTCTGTGGAATATTGTTCTAGTTTTGTTTAACCTCTATAATGGAGTATTCTGTGGAATATTGTTCTAGTTTTGTTTAACCTCTATAATGGAGTATTCTATGGAATATTGTTCTAGTTTTGTTTAACCTCTATAATGGAGTATTCTGTGGAATATTGTTCTAGTTTTGTTTAACCTCTATAATGGAGTATTCTGTGGAATATTGTTCTAGTTTTGTTTAACCTCTATAATGGAGTATTCTATGGAATATTGTTCTAGTTTTGTTTAACCTCTATAATGGAGTATTCTGTGGAATATTGTTCTAGCTTTAATTGAGATTAATTTGATTCTGAGGCAGTTAGTCTGGATGATGAAATGTTCATCTTTGTTTTGACATTGAGATGTATGCACAATTTGTAATGTATGTTTATCAAAATCTTGACTGTGAAATTTCGTAGTTTTTACAAAAGAAATTGTAAGTTGAAGGTTACCTAAGGGAAAACTTTAAAGTGACCTTTAGATAAAGGTTTATTTTGTAAAGAAAACAGAAACTGTGTATTCAAAATTCAACCCTTATGGAGTCTTTCTGTTAAATAGAGTTATTTCCCATTTGTGACGGTATCTGACATAAAACATCCTATGAAAACATCATTGATGGACTGTCATTTTTCTGAAGTTTAGATCGGTTTTCATAGAATTTGATAACATCATTTATGTCAGATGCCATCACAAATGGGAAATAATTCTGTAATGAAAAGACTGAATAAGGAAATGGCCTCTATATAGAGGTAACTGTCAAGGCAGGTTTCACTGTTCTTGAGTGGTGGTATATTTACTTGTTGTCATGGTATATTTACTTGTTGTCATGGTGTATTTACTTGTTGTCATGGTATATTTACTTGTTGTCATGGTATGTTTACTTGTTGTCATGGTATATTTACTTGTTTTCATGGTATATTTACTTGTTGTCATGGTATATCTACTTGTTATCATACTATATTTTTCTTGTTGTCATGGTGTATTTACTAGTTGTCATGGTATATTTACAAGTTGTCATGGTATCTTTACTTGTTGTCATGATATATTTACTTGTTGTCAGGTATCGGCAGGTCATCAGTGTGTGTGGTTTGGATCCAGATTTAGCTATACTGGCCAACGGAGATGAAACGGAGGTATTTATACAAATCTGCCGATGAAAGTCGCTAAAAGACAGGGAAAATACTGTCATAACATAAACAAACTAAAGTGATGGTATTTATAGAAAAAAACCCATCTTTTTTACAGCAGTCTTGCCTAATATACTTTAGCATATAAATTTTGTGTCGAAGACACTGCATCATTGAAGTTCTGTATCAAGATAGCCTTGTGACGCTGAATGATTTTAATGTATTGTGTAAGGTAAAAAAAAAAGGAATTTGTTGTGTAAGATAAGGCCATTTCTTGTTAATTTTATGTTTTGCGTCTGCGTGCGGGTAGATTTTGAATCATTTCCACCAAAAACAACAAAAAATAAATATCGTTAAAATTCACTTTAAAATCATAATTTCACAAAAGTATTTTATGTGACGAAAAGTTTTTGCGCGACTAGACTTAGACTAAAAAAAATTAAGTGTTTTAAACGCTTTTTAATACGACTTTAGAACGTTGTGACAAGTGTCATCATTACTTAGAAGATATTTGCAAGGCCCCCACCTCGCGTCGCGAAAAAACCTGCTTTTTAGCCCCTAAATAAGGGTGAGGATGGCTGGGACGGTAATATGTGTATCACTTTCGCAAAACTCATGAAGCATTCTATCGCCTTGTGCATTTACAGCTGAAAATGAGCAAACTTATTCTCAAATACTTGAGGGGCTTTACTTGGCGAGTGCTAGGGACAGCTCTGGTACAAGATTTAAGAGTCCAATAGTTATGTCCGACAAGACATTGATAAAATGTTTTGTATCCCATTCATCGGGATCTTTATAATCAAATACATACTGTTCATTTTTTAAAAATTTTATTCAAATTTTAAAAATGTTAGAAATGCTCATCTTTATCAGGTTGGGGACAACCTGACATTTGAGAGATAATCACTTAAATGAGTAACTATCACTGTTTTCAGTAATCAATTTCAAGGAATGAACAGAAGTAAACAAGTACTAAAAATGAAATTTTGGAATTATGATTTGAAATTCAAAAGGGCACATGTTTACAACATACTGAATATAGTTTACATACAAGTTGACATTTTTAACTTACTGTTTTGGAGTTAATAGCTGCGCAAATGTTGCAGCTATATACTCCAAAATGGTAAGTTGAAAAGGTGATAATCTCTCAAATGAGAGGTTGCACCCAACCTGTTTATACATGTAATCAAATACATATGTTTTTTTTTTTTTTAATTTTATTTTTAATTCAAGCAAAGACATTGAAATGATCTCAAATTCTAGTCATTATACATTCCATTTGTTATTAAATTGTTAATTTCTCTAAACAAATCAAGTTTTTCTTACATTTTATTTAGATGAAGTGTTGAAAATGATTTTTTGGTTTTTTTTGGTTTTTTGTTTTTTTTCCCTGGCTGGCTGTTAGGTTTTTTAATTTCAAGGTGACGCAAAACATAAAATTAACAAAAAATGGCCTAAACAGGGTAAAAAAGGAATTTGTTGTGTGAGGCAAACAAGGTAAAAAAAGAATTTGTTGTGTGAGATAAACAGGGTAACAAAGGAATTTATTGTGTAATGTAAGCAGGGTAAAAAGGACAATTCTTTTACATTCTTTGTCGATTAAAACCTACGGGTATTTTACACACACATATATATATATATATATGGTTATTTGTCAAGTACGATAACTCAGTCTTGAGTACTTATTTCTCAGATTAATTTTCATGAGCCTTCAAGTTGGTATGATATACAATCCTCCAATTTTACATGATGTAAGGGGCCTAATGCCCAACAAACTCGTAGCTGGGATTTTACATTATGTTATTAATCACATAGTAGGATGCAAATTTGAGCGACAAAAAACTCAAAACATTTATTATTGCCTCTTTCATCATGTGAAAATGGAGGAAAGTTACAGAATTTGTAACTCTACAGATAGGTGATCGAGGGACGAACCTGAGCGGAGGGCAGAAGCAGAGGGTGAGCCTGGCACGAGCTGTATACAGTCAGAGTGACATCTACCTGCTGGACGACGTACTATCTGCTGTAGACGTCCATGTAGGCAGTCTGCTATTCCATAAATGTATCAGGAAAACTCTGAAAGGACACACTGTGCTCCTGGTCACTCATCAGCTACAGGTAAATAATGTACAGGGATACCTGCATTAAAGACCACCTGTACTAAGCAACCATCTGTCTTTAACAACCACCTTTCTCTGGTCCTTACTACTGATTATCTATACAAAATCATGCTGTATTAAGGGGCTACCTGTCTTAATGGCCATTTTTCAATACACAAGATTGCAAATACTCATTCCATGCATGTTTTGTATTTTAGTCACCTACCAAATCTAATGTTCTAAACTTTGGCAGATTTTCTTCTCCGCTTGAGAATAAAAAGACAGTGTGCATAAAATCATGAGTCAAACCGGTCAATCAGTAATCACGATCTTGTGTATTTGCCCTTTAGGGTTTCTATCAAGATATTGTCTTTACTAAACTGCCATTGAGATCCTCAGAGTACGAAATTACGATGTACATCATGTGTTGTGATCTAACTGCCTTATTTTAGATATATTCTATGAAGAGAAACTGCACTGTCATGTCATGAAAGTAATTGTTCAGACTTGGTATAGCAAAAGAAATTTGATGGATTGAACAACACTTTCCTGAATGATTATGAATTCTACTTTTCTTCCTCAGCAGCAAGATGATGTGATTGCTGTTTTGTATTTCATACAATATCTTATACACTGTTTCTGCTTTGTATTTTATGTGGAATATGTCTGAAGAACTATTATCAGATTGTAGTGAGGACCCGACATGGATTAGGGTTCCCTATAAAAGTCATGTTTGTCTGTCCAACTGTCAGTTCTTTTGTCTGTCCATCTTTCCATCGAGCCATCCTCCTGTCTGTCTGTTAACACTTTGGTTATGATGATATAACTGAAAAAGTTTTCAGATTTTACATACAGATTCAGAAGAATAGGAATAACATGCCCATAGATTATTGAGTCAAAGATCAAGTGTGACCTTTATGAATTTGTCAGTTTTCTATTTTTGTTTTGTATAGTATCTGAAGCATTGCCATGAGATTATCGTGATGGAGAGCGGTGCTGTGGTCGAGAGAGGCAATCATGGTACGCTGATGTCTGACGGAGGGTATTATGCTACCATGATAAACAAGTTCCATAAAGAGAGTGATGTCAAAGAGACCCTGCCAAAAGGTAAATGGGAGGGGGATGTATCTACCAAACAGTCTGTCTGAGAATCTGTAACTGTCAATGTCAGTCTGGAAGAGCATGATATGATGTATTTTTGAAGAAAAAGATTGTTTCAGAAAGTTTAGTAATAGCTATTATTCATCAGAATTTAGTTTTAGATTTTAGCTCACCTAAAGTTAACGTGTTGATTTGTCCGTCCATCCGTCAGTTGTGATTCATTTATCTGTTAGCTTTAACATTTTTACCTTCTTCAGACTTGTGGAACAGATTTTGATGAAACAGCCCAGGTTTATCTATATGCCTCTGTCATAATACAGGACTTATTGTATTGTATTATTTACATGTATGTTATTTTTTTCGGCACTATATTTGCAGTTTACGAGAATAAACTTTGTCTCATCTTGTTATCATGTTGTTCATCCGTTCATTTGTCCATCTGGCGTTATGTTTTTCTCACTATTTTCTGTAACAGATGCATGTACATTAATGAAATTAAATCACAGGATTTATTGCAAAAAGTGTAAAACTGAGTTAACATTTCAGTCAGATTGGTGGACCATGACCATCATCAGTTTTCGTGACTTTTTTTAAAGGATACAGGTATTGCCCCCAGATGTAGTCACAAGCTTCCTCACAGAGAAATACATGTACAGTTTGTATTTCATTGTGTTTTGTGTAACATGACCTACTCTGGAAATAAAAGTATGTCTAACAGCTTTCCATTTTTGGTATGGATACAGATCCTGAAATCTAGTCACAACCTTTTTCTCAGAAAAACTCAGTTCCAATTCACATGGATTGGTGCACCATTACTTACTTTAGGGCTGAAAGTAGGTTTAATAGATTCTGGGCTTTCTCTCATAATGGATAGAGGAATTACTCTGAAATTTAATCACAACCTTCTTCTCAGAGAAATTCACTTTCAATATACATATCATCTGGATTGGGTCACAGTGACCTACTGTAGGGCTAATAGGTCAAACAATTTTCCAAATTACTACCTTGAAATTAAGCAAGAAGCAATAATGCTCTTGTTTTGTATATTGTGAAGGGAATGGTTTCCTTGGGAATACTTGTATACTATCTCATTTAACTATTTGCTCAAAATGCTCAGGTGAGCAATATAGGCCAGTCTGGAATTTCTTGTTCATAAGGGTTCTGGCTTTCAGTTTTTTCGTTTGTAAGTCTTAGAGCTTTGTGTCTATGTAATGTTTGTTATCTGCAGTATTCATCGTAAAAATTTGCTGTCAGACTTCTTTTTCTGACAGGCTGTTGTTAGATATGGTTTTGTAGAACTATGCAAGTTCAAAGGTTATATGTTGGAGAACAGATACTTTTGTGACAATTTTGAAATTATAATAGATATTGAAATAATGTAAAAAGTATGCTCTTATTACACAGATACTTTGAGAATTTGGTTTATTTTAGTCCAAAAACTGCAAAAAGCAGAGGAAGAAGTTGAAGAAGTTGAAGAAGAAGGAGAAGAGGATAAAGGGTCCAATGCTACTGAAAAACAGAATTTAAATGGTCAACCAAAAGTAGTTGAAAAGGAAATGAAAGAGGAAATTAATGCTACAAAAGAACAAAAAGGTATCATAATATTAAGGTTTATCACCATAACTTGATCATTCAATCAAGTTGACTTATCACCATACATTTTCTTTCAACAATATGACTTATTACTATCAGCTTATCCTCATTTAGCTGATTTATTGCTATCATCTAATCATTACATCAGGTTGACTTATCACTATTATCTTATCATTTCATCAAGTTGACTTATCACCATCATCTTATCATGATATGAAGTTGACTTATCACCATCATCTTATCATTACATCAAATTGACTTATCACCATCATCTTATCATTACATCAAGTTGACTTATCACTATCATCTTATCATTACATGAAATCGACTTATCACCATCATCTTATCATGACATGGAGTCGACTTATCACCATCATCTTATCATTACATCAAGTTGACTTATCACCATCATCTTATCATTACATCAAGTTGACTTATCACTATCATCTTATCATTACATGAAGTTGACTTCTCACTATCATCTTATCATGACATGAAGTCGACTTATCACCATCATCTTATCATTACATCAAGTTGACTTATCACCATCATCTTATCATTACATCAAGTTGACTTATCACCATCATCTTATCATTACATGAAATCGACTTATCACTATCATCTTATTGTTACATGAAGTCAACTTATCACTATCATCTTATCATGAAATCAAGTCGACTTATGACTATCATCTTATCATGACATGAAATCGACTTATCACCATCATCTTATCATGACATGAAGTCGACTTTTCACCATCATCTTATCATTACATCAAGTTGACTTATTGCCATACCTTTCCCTTTCATCAATATGACTTTTCACTATCACCTTATCCTTACAATGAGTTGGCTTATTGCCTGTCATCTTATCTTTATATCAAGTTGATACAGTATCCCCTCACCCTGTCCTTTCATCAGGATGACTTATCACCATCACCTTATCTTTACATTGAGTTGACTTATCATTCATCTCGCTTTTATATCAAGTTGATTTATCAGTATCACCTTATCCTTATGTCATGTTGACTTATCACCTGTTATTTTATCACCCTAACCTTACATTGAGTTGGCTTTTCACCTGCCATTTTTACATCAAGTTGGGTTATCACCATCATGTTATCCTCACATCGAGTCAATTTATCACCATCACCTTAACCTTACATCAAGTTGACTTATAACCTATCGCCTTATCTTTGACCTTCATGTTGATTTATTATCTTCCACCTTACCATTTTAAGATGACATATCACTAGTCACACGAGGTGTTTATTTTCAGGGATGTAAAGCTCTGAAATTCAGCCCCACTCCCAGCGTCAAAACACCATACTTTTATACAATTTCAGACCAGAAAACCCCCAATTGATTATTCCCTACTTCAGCTAGAAGAAATTACTTAAATTATTCATAGAAATCAAATTCATAAGGATAATACAAATCCAAAGTAAATATATATCCACACATTTAATCTAAAATTAGATCACAGCAGTTGTAATAGTCTCTGTCGTACAAATGTTTCATGCTTCATTCTTTTCCCAGAATAAATAGAATGAAACCAAAGTCTGTATAATAGAAGCTTGTTTTCACGAGAAGTTTCGTTTTTTCGTTCACAGCTTCACAACATCAAAATGTCAAAGTTCCATTGTGTGCCTAAAAGTGAGTTTAAGTCAGAGGAAATTCCGTCTGACAGCAGATTTCCCTGACAAAAACAACAGTATTGAAACTGAAAAGCCCTGTTAAACAGTAAAATGAATAAAATGTTATATATAAAGATGAGAAATCTATAGAACCCTACAATTGTATGACAGAAGTATGGTCAAACAACTAAATGCCTCAGGTGTATGTCACCATATACGTGAAATAATTGTGGAGTGACGTAAAACAGTAATCAGTCAACCAACCAAAAATGAATTTGAATTATGACTAATAACTGATGAAGGACTACCATGATCTCCAAGGAAGACTGTAGTGACCATTTCTATATCATACTGTAGGGAAGCTGACACAGAAGGAGGAGGTAGGTGTCGGTGACATCGACTCAAGTACCTACCGTTCCTACATCAGTGCTGCTGGCGGCCCTCTTATTACTTTCCTATGTCTGCTGTCTTATGCCATAACGTTTGGTTGTGTTGTCTTCAGTGATTGGTGGTTGACTCGATGGATAGGATCATTTAAGGTAAGGTTATAAAATTGAGGCCATCTTAGATGGGGTTTACGGAATACTTTGTTTAAAGTCAAAATATCGGAAACCTGCCTTAGTGAGGTAACATAAATAGAAGTACTGTTAGGTATAGTTAAACCAAGTGTGATTCCTGGACATTCTGTCATTATAAACACACTGTCAGGTGTTGGTCTGAAATTTAATCATAATGATTAATGATAATACATACATGTACATGTACAATGTCATATTAATTAGTGGATCTTGACCTGCTTTAGGGCTAAAAATATGTCAAACAGTTTCTTGCACTTTTTGTCATGGATACAGGTATTGTGTGTGACCTAATTTGACAGAGTTATTGTCTTAGTAAAAATTTGCTGCCCTGAAAGTAAGTGACAGAGGAGTAATGCATTGCAGGTATTGCTCTTCTTGTACATAGGCATATTAAGTGACAGAGGAGTAATGCATTGCAGGTATTGCTCTTCTTGTACATAGGCATATTAAGTGATAGAGGAGTAATGCATTGCAGGTATTGCTCTTCTTGTACATAGGCATATTAAGTGACAGAGGAGTAATGCATTGCGGGTATTGCTCTTCTTGTACTTAGGCATATTAAGTGACAGAGGAGTAATGCATTGCAGGTATTGCTCTTCTTGTACATAGGCATATTAAGTGACAGAGGAGTAATACATTGCAGGTATTGCTCTTCTTGTACTTAGGCATATTAAGTGACAGAGGAGTAATGCATTGCAGGTATTGCTCTTCTTGTACATAGGCATATTAAGTGACAGAGGAGTAATGCATTGCAGGTATTGCTCTTCTTGTACTTAGGCATATTAAGTGACAGAGGAGTAAATCATTGCAGGTATTGCTCTTCTTGTACTTAGGCATATTAAGTGACAGAGGAGTAAATCATTGCAGGTATTGCTCTTCTTGTACTTAGGCATATTAAGTGACAGAGGAGTAATGCATTGCAGGTATTGCTCTTCTTGTACATAGGCATATTAAGTGATAGAGGAGTAATGCATTGCAGGTATTGCTCTTCTTGTACATAGGCATATTAAGTGACAGAGGAGTAATGCATTGCGGGTATTGCTCTTCTTGTACTTAGGCATATTAAGTGACAGAGGAGTAATGCATTGCAGGTATTGCTCTTCTTGTACATAGGCATATTAAGTGACAGAGGAGTAATACATTGCAGGTATTGCTCTTCTTGTACTTAGGCATATTAAGTGACAGAGGAGTAATGCATTGCAGGTATTGCTCTTCTTGTACATAGGCATATTAAGTGACAGAGGAGTAATGCATTGCAGGTATTGCTCTTCTTGTACTTAGGCATATTAAGTGACAGAGGAGTAAATCATTGCAGGTATTGCTCTTCTTGTACTTAGGCATATTAAGTGACAGAGGAGTAAATCATTGCAGGTATTGCTCTTCTTGTACTTAGGCATATTAAGTGATAGAGGAGTAATGCATTGCAGGTATTGCTCTTCTTGTACATAGGCATATTAAGTGACAGAGGAGTAATGCATTGCAGGTATTGCTCTTCTTGTACATAGGCATATTAAGTGATAGAGGAGTAATGCGTTGCAGGTATTGCTCTTCTTGTACACAGGCATATTCTATCATCATGTAAACAAAATGTGTTTGGTGTCATATACAATGATAACAAAGAAAACCTTCATGAAAGCTGTTCAAAAGAACTTTCAGAGTGAGCCTAGAACATTAGATTTTTGCAGGTTTAACAAAAATTCATCAGTATACAGTATTCATCAGCTCTCTCATATTTTAATATCAGTGATCAATCTATATACGACCAGTAGACTGTCAGTGATCAATCCATATACGACCAGTAGACTATCAGTGATCAATCCATATACGACCAGTAGACTATCAGTGATCAATCTATATACGACCAGTAGACTATCAGTGATCAATCCATATACGACCAGTAGACTATCACTGATCAATCCATATACGACCAGTAGACTATCAGTGATCAATCCATATACGACCAGTAGACTATCGGTGATCAATCCATATACGACCAGTAGACTATCACTGATCAATCCATATACGACCAGTAGACTATCACTGATCAATCCATATACGACCAGTAGACTATCAGTGATCAATCCATATACGACCAGTATACTATCGGTGATCAATCCATATACGACCAGAAGACTATCAGTGATCAATCTATATACGACCAGTATACTGCCACTGATCAATCCATATACGACCAGTAGACTATCACTGATCAATCCATATACGACCAGTATACTATCAGTGATCAATCCATATACGACCAGTATACTATCACTGATCAATCCATATACGACCAGTAGACTATCAGTGATCAATCCATATACGACCAGTAGACTATCAGTGATCAATCCATATACGACCAGTATACTGCCACTGATCAATCCATATACGACCAGTATACTGTCACTGATCAATCCATATACGACCAGTATACTGCCACTGATCAATCCATATACAACCAGTAGACTATCAGTGATCAATCCATATACGACCAGTATACTATCAGTGATCAATCCATATACGACCAGTATACTATCACTGATCAATCCATATACGACCAGTAGACTATCAGTGATCAATCCATATACGACCAGTATACTGTCAGTGATCAATCCATATACGACTAGTAGACTATCACTGATCAATCCATATACGACCAGTATACTGTCAGTGATCAATCCATATACGACCAGTATACTATCAGTGATCAATCCATATACGACCAGTATACTATCAGTGATCAATCCATATACGACCAGTAGACTATCACTGATCAATCCATATACGACCAGTAGACTATCAGTGATCAATCCATATACGACCAGTAGACTATCAGTGATCAATCCATATACGACCAGTAGACTATCAGTGATCAATCCATATACGACCAGTAGACTATCACTGATCAATCCATATACGACCAGTATACTATCAGTGATCAATCCATATACGACCAGTAGACTATCAGTGATCAATCCATATACGACCAGTAGACTATCACTGATCAATCCATATACGACCAGTAGACTATCAGTGATCAATCCATATACGACCAGTAGACTATCACTGATCAATCCATATACGACCAGTAGACTATCGGTGATCAATCCATATACGACCAGTAGACTATCAGTGATCAATCTGTATACGACCAGTAGACTATCACTGATCAATCCATATACGACCAGTATACTATCATTGACTATCCCTGATCAATCCAAACACTAACTTCCTCCTTTATTGCTATGTATAAGGCAGTGAGAAAATGATTATGCTTGTTTCTAATTCCTTCAAACTTCACACACATATGACTGTGTGTCTTTTTTATATTTAGTGGGTAATCATAGATCTCTAGTATGGGAGAATGAAACTAAGACTGATTTTATGTTTTACAGGGGAAAACTGAAGAGAACTCTACTACCATCAACTCTACAGTATCACCTACTGCCATCGTCTACAATGTCTCTAAGTCCCTGACCAACATTTCCCTGAACATTCCAACCACAGCGACCAGTCCACTTCCTAGTGAGGAATCAGCTGGCTTGGACATGTATCTCATTGTCTACATGTCGTCTGTTATCTTCATTATATTTATGACCGTCATCAGGGGTCTAGTCGGCGCTGCAGTAAGTTATTATAACAAAATTACCAGGAATTATCATACACTGTGATGATTGGGTCTTTTCCGTATACACAGTTATTTCCCATTTGAGCAGGTATTTTTTGTCAAACAGTTGTGATGTCAACCATTTCTATGGAAACTGGCATAAAAGTACGGGAAATTATAGGAACTGTATGATGTCACATGTTTGCTGTCAGATAATTGCTCATATGGGAAATAACTCTGTATAATAAAAAGACCCAATAGACCCTGCATATCTTTTAGCCTTAAACCAATCCTAGTTCATACATTTTATTACCTCTTTAATACAAGAGGATCAGACAGTAATAGAGTTTGTTTAAAATACACATGTACAGCCAAACTTCAGTTACTTGAATTGTAAGTGACTTTAAAAATGATTTCAGTTTTTGTAATTTTCCCTGTAGGTAATAAAATGAGCACAAAGCTTGTCTTGCCTACTTGATTATTTTGAGTTTTCAAGTTATCAATGTTTGAATGTTAAAATAATCAATATACAGTCAAACCAGATTTAAGCGACCTCCAACAGTAAGATGGAGAAGTGGCCATTTAAGGCAGATGGTACTCCTATTACAATTCAACTCTCTACAGAGAATTAGTTGTAAAGAAGAAAAGGGAAAGGTAGTTGTTTACGACAGGTGACTGTATAATGCAGGTGGTGTTTTAAGCAGGTTGGACTGTACTGTACAATGTATTTATTAGATGTGTACAAATGTAAGTGTGTCAGGTGCTTTAAGATGTAATAAGATACTTGTATATTTGAAGACGTTTATCCGTGCTTCCAGTCGTCTCCATGATCGAGTACTGACCAATGTAATGAGAGCTCCGATGTCGTTCTTTGATGCAAATCCTGCAGGACGGATCCTCAATAGGTTCTCAAAGGATCAAGATGAAGGTTAGTACACAGCAGAATGCCAGTCAAGTGTCCTCATGCCTGAAAGCTGATGCTTCAAGCTCCATTGATAGGTTATCTATTTCTTTAGATTAGTAAAATCATTAAAATACTAATTTAAGAGTACAGTTTTAAGAATTCCATTATAAAGTCAGTCATTGGCACATAATTTTTGGCTAATTAAATTTAAGACCCCTCTTTGCTCTGCAAGGTCTGCCAGACTTGCATGTATTTCTTATCTTATAATGAGTCATGTATCATATTAAGCCTATAGTTTCTAATTTTGTCTGATTTGTTTTCCAGCGGATGTATTTATACCCACCTTTCTGGACAGTTTTCTCCAGTTAGCTTTTTCTATCGTCATGTCCTTGGTAACCGCTCTTATCAGCGTACCATGGATAGGTCTAGCCATTTTCCCTGTTGCCATCGTGTATGTGATATTTAAAACAGTGTCTACTGTGTCAGTGAGACAATTCAAGCGTCTAGAGAATGTGGCAAGGTCACCTCTACTTAGTCATGTGAATACCTCTGCACAGGGCCTTAGCACTATTGTGACATTCAAACAGCAGAAGCAGTTTATGCAGTCGTAAGTATTCAATATTTTAGGCAAGTGCCACAACCACGTTCAGTCGATTAATTACTAGAGTTGATTCATAGATCGAATACTATGGTTTGTAGGTTGGTGATTAGGGTGATTTGTTGGTAACTATGGTTGATTGATTGGTTACCATGGTTGATTACTACAATTAATTGGTTGATTATTACAGTTGATTGGTTGGCTTCAAGGTTGATTACTATGGATGATTGTTTAAAAGAATTGATGGGTTGGTCACTATGGTTTATTTGTTAGTAATTATGGGTTGATACATCAGTTACTTTAATAGATTGGTTGGTTGCTAAGGTTAATTGGTTGATTACACGGATTGGTGGGTTGGCTACTATGATTGATAGGTTTGTTATTGTGGTAGATAGGTTGGTTACTACGGTTGATTGGTTTGTAACATTGATTGGTGGATTGGTTACTATGGTAGATACATTGCTTACATTGGTAGATATATTTGTTAATCTTAGACCGGTAGATGGGTTGGTTTCTATGGTTTGTTTGTATATTACATCAATTTGATTGTTGGTTGGTTTCTGTGGTTGATTAGTTGGTTACTATGGTTGATTGGTTGGTTTCTGTGGTTGATTGGTTGCTTACTCTGATTGATTGGTTGGTTACTATCATGGTTTATTGGTTGCTTACTCAGATTGATTGGTTTGTTACATTGATTAGTGGATTGGTTACTATGGTAGGTATATTGGTTACTCTGGTAGATGGGTTGGTTTCTATGGTTTGTTTGTATATAACATCAATTTGATTGTTGTTTGGTTGCTGTAGTTGATTGGTTGGTTACTCTGATTGATTTGTTGGTTACTATGGATGATTGGTTGCTTACTCAGATTGGTTGGTTGGTTACTATTGTTGATTGGTCATTTTGTTTATAAGGATTTCATGTTCTGGTAACAGTGTCAGTCATATTGTAACATAGAAGTTGGAGGTGACCTGTAGATGATGGGGCTGACCATTACTTGATATAAAAAGTTCTGTGGAAAATAAATAAAATGATAAAACAAGATAAACAAGATTCTTTAGAATGAGAATTTGATTCTCAGAATAAAACAGCGTGTAATATAAATAGACAGCATGTAATATAAATAGACAGCATGTAATAGAAATAGACAGCATGTAATATAAATAGACAGCATGTAATAGAAATAGACAAACTTGCTGTATCTCCTCCTGTTTTCTGTAATTTTTTTTACCAGATTTATTATCAATATCTGTTGACATGGATATTTATGTTTTTTTAGCCAAATGTCGTAACATTTCAGAAATCTTCAATTCACGGATGCGTCCACGGTTCCCACGCTGTTGATTGATTCCTGCAGTAGGTGGATTGGGCTGAGGCTGGAAATGACGTCTGCTGTCATCGCCTTAGCAACAGCATTTACCCTGGTTTTGAGTAAAGGTTCGATAGAACCAGCCATAGCAGGATTGGCCTACACAATGTGTGTCAGGGTAAGATCAAGGACTTCCGTTACAATTCAATTTTTTCTTCATCTTTGAATAAAACAAATTTTCATAAATGTATAAATGAAAAATCAAAATAGTGTTCACAGAAGGTTTTAAAAAGTGATAGTATTACACACATGTATACGTTATAATTTCTTTTTAAACAGGTAGTGGGTGTTATGCAGTTCTCAATACGTTTAATGAACGAAGTTGAAGCAAGATTCACATCTATCGAACGTTTACATGAATATGAAAAGGTAACATAATTTTAAAATCTTTCAAGTTGGCTTTTATATCCATTCATCATGTTTCACCAGGTTTACAGAAACTTTAAAAACATTTCACTTTGTCTTCAATTCAGCTCACAAAAAAAAAATTTCTTATATCTTTCCTAGGACTCAAAATATCAAGAAAAACAAGCATTGATTTTAATCCAGCATCTTATCATATTTTGTACAAGACAACTACAGATAAATTGTTTAATTATGTTCAGAAGCTGGAGTATGAGCCCAGTGTCCATGAGCTCACTCCTCCAGAAAACTGGCCGAATGAGGGCAGGATCATTTTTTCTGATGTCGAGATGAGATATCGCAAAGATATGGACCCTGTATTACGAAATGTGGAGTTTGATATTAGACCAATGCAGAAGATTGGTATTGTAGGCAGAACAGGGGCAGGTAAGAAGTGTACTTATAGAGTAACAGACTAGGTATGTCCAGACTTGGATTCCATCCTAGCACTGTTACTTATGTGTGGATGCTCTTGTAACTGAGTTATCTAATCCAATATTCCAATCAAGCACATTTGTCTCTTGTCAGTTTGAATCAGTGCAGTCTTCAACTCGGTAACTGGCTGTACTTTGAAGTACAATTCTATGTAAAATTCAGGCAAATGCTTAGTAAATACCAATTCAGGCAAATTAAAATTAATTGGGTCCATGGATACATGAATACAGATTTTTTTTTTTCAACATCTAGTTGTAAATTCATAGTATAAGTATGTCAAGTTCAGTGCTTACACAAGTTATTATCATATCTTTCTGTCTTTCATTTTCCTTATTAGTATTTTTTCTATATATTCTATAGAAGAAATGTCTAAAATTTGCAACACTGAATTTACAGAATAATTGTGTATTTGAAAGTGTAGTGCTATACATATCTAAATTTAGAAATGAAATCCTTGGGATTTCTCACATATGAATCATCCCTTGCATTAATTTTACACATAACTGTGCAAAACGATTGCCAGACTAGGATTTGAACATAGAGCCTTCTGCCCACCACCCATATAGTCAACAAACTGAACTGTCTCAGTCAATATCCATCTCTGTTCACAGTACATACATGATGGTTACATTCATTTCCACTCCAGAAAAATAGAAACTTTCTGCATATAAAAGGGGAATGAATATTAAAAGGAATAAAAATGAACCACTTCTTTGTTAGCTCTACTGGTCTCGACCAGTCGAGCTCATGCGATGGTCCTTCGTCCGTTGTCCGGCCGTCCGTCCGTAAACAATTTTTTGTTCCCTCTTCTCCTCTGAAGGTATATACCCCAGAAACCTTATTATGGGTTCTTCTTGTTGGGTAGGTGGTCTAGTTGTGCATGTGCAATTTTGGTCGAGTTCTGACCCCTTGGGGGCCCACAAAAGGGCGTGGTCCCAAAATCTTGTTCCCTCTTCTTCTCTGATTGTATATGTCCCAGAGACCTAATTATGGTCTCATCATGTTTGGTATGTGATTTAGTTGTGCATTTATTATTTTGGCCTGGTCCGGCCCCCCCCTGGGGTCCCACAAAAGGGCATGGTCCCAAATTCTTGTTCCCTCTTCTATCCTTAAGGTATATGTCCCAGAGACCTAATTATGGTCTCATTTTGTTGGATAGGTGGTCTAGTTGTGCATGTGCAATTTTGGTCTAGTCCGGACCCCCTGGGACCCCACAAAGGGGCGTGGTCCCAAAATCTTGTTCCCTCTTCTTCTCTGATTGTATATTTCCCAGAGACCTAATTATGGTCTCATCATGTTTGGTATGTGATCTAGTTGTGCATGTATAATTTTGGTCTGGTCCGGGGACCCCCTGGGGTCCCAAAAAGGGGCGTGGTCCCAAAATCTTGTTCCCTCATTTTCTCTTAAGGTATATATCCTAGAGACCTAATTATGGTCTCATTTTGTTGGATAGGTGGTGTAGTTGTGCATGTGCAATTTTGGTCTGGTCCAGACCCCCTGGGACCCCACAAAGGGGCGTGGTCCCAAAATCTTGTTCCCTCTTCTTTTCTTAAGGTATATGTCCCAGAGACCTAATTATGGTCTAATCATGTTTGGTATGTTATCTAGTTGTGCATGTATAATTTTGGTCCAGTCTGGACCCCCTGGGGTCCCACAAACGGGTGTGGTCCCAAAATCTTGTTCCCTCTTTTTCTCTGAAGGTATATATCCTAGAGACCTAATTATGGTCTCATTTTGTTGGATAGGTGGTGTAGTTGTGCATAAGCAATTTTGGACTAGTTTGGACCTCCTTGGGCCCCACAGGGGGCGTGGTCCCAAAATCTTGTTCCCTCTTCTTTTCTGAAGTTATATGTCCCAGAGACCTAATTATAGTCTCATCATGATTGATATGTGATGTAGTTGTGCATGTATAAGTTTGGTCCAGTCCGGACCCCCTGGGGTCCCACAAAGGGGTGTGGTCCCAAAATCTTGTTCCCTCTTTTTCTTTGAAAGTATATAGCCTAGAGACCTAATTATGGTCTCCTTTTGTTGGATAGGTGGTGTAATTGTGCATGTGCAATTTTGGACTAGTTCGGACCCCCTGGGGCCCCACAAAGGGGCGTGGTCCCAAAATCTTGTTCCCACTTCTTCTCTTATTGTATATGTCTGTGAGACTTAATTATGATCTCATCATGTTTGGTAGGTGGTCTAGTTGTGCATGTGCAATACAAAACATACATGTGTGGTCCAAATATATTTTTACCCCTTCTTCTCTGAAGGTAAATTGTTGTTTGAGTAGAGGATAACAGTAGAGCTCCAGTCTCGACAGAGACTTCTGGTTTTAATGTAAGGGGCAGCTGCATTGCTAGATCAGTGGAACACTTGGACAGATTCTCTGTAGTAGTTAATAACCATTGTTTCTTTGATAGTTAAGGTGGCAAAGGGTTCAGAGATGTTTTACTTTAAACAAAATAGTTGTCATTGCTATGTAGGATTGAAAAATGGATGTGCTTCCTCTCCTTGTTATTTTGAAAATAAACCCACAGTAGCTTCAAACAAATGGGAACTATACAAATGTATTAGCTTCATTTAAGAGTATTTTATCTTTCAGTTATGTTTATCATTCTTTTCACCCATTTTAAAAGTTATTTTCATATTGTATGTGAGTGTGAATGTGAATTTTTTTCAGCAGATTTACATCTAAAAGAAAAGATCATCTTTATTGAATTAAAATATGACAAGATTTAATTTAAGTTTTACATTTTACTTTCTAGGTAAATCTTCACTTGCTTCAGCTATGTTTCGTCTGAATGAACTCTCAGGAGGTCATGTGTATATCGATGGGGTAGATGTATCCAAAATATCTCTTCATCTTCTCAGGTCCAAGTTATCGACTATTCCACAAGAACCGGTGTTGTTTGCAGGAACCATGAGGTAAATTACTGCCAATTATAATCTATAAATAGCTGTTATAAGAACATAAATATTTGTTTGAATCAGTACATCATTGGCATATTTTGACAACTTATGTCTCTTCAATGATGCTCAAGGCCAAAACATTGAAAAGTACAAGTATTTTGAAGAGCAAGTTCACTACCAAATTGACCTAAAGTAAGGCCTAGGACCTATCTGAGGACAGAGCTACGAATGAGGGGAACACGACTTTAGTTTGAAAATAATTGACAAATTTTGAACAAAAAATTTGAGATATAGTTTGGGTCAATGCAGAAGCACTGAAAACTGGCCTTTTGACACCCTTGAGGACAACAAGTTTAGTAAATTATTCTCTGTAGCACATATTGACGCAAAAATTATAAGATAAATTCTTATCCATTACTTTTATACTGATGTGAAATTAGAAAGGTAATACCTTTGTTCTATTTTTATCCAGATATAACCTTGACCCTTTCAAGCAATATACAGATGATGATCTTTGGTCAGCATTAGAGCTTGTCCACATGAAAGACAAGGTACTTGTGTGATAGAAACATAGATTATCATTTTAAAGGCATGAATGTGATGGTTAAGGTAATTAAATCGCAATTTAAGAGAAATCTGAAAAGCCTTTCTGTCCATTTTATATAAACGGAAATAGAGATGAGCTTTGTAATATTTTACTTCCTGTGATATTACAGTTGAAGCAGTACAGCAGTCAGCTAGACTTCATTATAGAGGAGAATGGAGAAAATTTTTCTGTCGGAGAAAGGCAGCTTATATGTTTAGCTAGAGCAATTCTACGTCGCAATAAGGTACGTCATTTTGTCGTCATTATTCTAAGCAATTATAGGTTGCAGTAAGGTACATCAGTTTGTCATTTTTCCCAGGTAGTTCTACATCGTAGTAAAATACATCATTATATCAATATATACCATGAGCAATTTTGTATTGTAATAACTACGTCATTATGTCATGATTTATCTTGAACAAATCATAGTTATGATGAGCACATCATTATGGCATCCTATATCGTGAGCAACGATAAGTTATGTTATTATGTCATCATATACTGTGAGCATGTCAATGTCATGATAAAGTACATCTTCATGTCAGTATTTACCTTTGTAATTAGGTAATATATTCTGTCATCATTTATGATAAGCCAGTGTGTGTCGTTATAAGGTATGTCATATCACCATCAATTAACTTTAACAGTACAATGTCATAATAAGCAACATCATTATTTCATCATTTATCATGAGCATTTCTATGTCATAATAAGATATGTACTTCTATTTACTCAGAGCTTAAAATGAAACTCAACTTCTTTTTCATTTTCAAAGAAATCGCTAAGCATAGAATGATAGACACATATCTATGCAGATTTATTTAATTGCACAAAATGACTTGATTCAAGGTTAACTTTCATAATTTATTAGTGGGTATTTATGGCAGCATGGATCACTGGTTCTAGTAATTATTTAATAGAGCATCTTTAAAGTAAGTGGATTGGATTCAGAAGAACATTGTAAGTTTGTAGTCCTATTATCCACAGTAGTGATTATATTCAGATCCTGTTTTCAAACATTGAAGAGATCTTGGTATTTTTAGATACTGCTGTTAGATGAAGCCACTGCCAATATAGATACAGCGACTGATGCTATGATTCAGCAGACAATAAAGGAGAGCTTCAAAGACTGTACTGTACTAACAATAGCACATCGTCTTAACACTGTACTACACTGTGATCTGATAATTATCCTGGACACAGGAAAGGTAAGGCTTAATGATATGGCACCTTGACTGATAAATCTGGACACAGGAAAGGTAAGTCTTAATGATAGGGCACCTTGACTGATACCAGTAATTATCCTGGACACAGGAAAGGTAAGGCTTAATCATAGGACACATTGACTGATAATTATCCTGGACACAGGAAAGGTAAGGCTTAATCATAGGACACCTTGACTGATAATTATCCTGGACACAGGAAAGGTAAGGCTTAATCATAGGACACCTTGACTGATAATTATCCTGGACACAGGAAAGGTAAGGCTTAATGATATGGCACCATGACTGATAATTATCCTTGACACAGGAAAGGTAAGGCTTAATGATATGGTACATTGACTGATATTTATCATGGACACAGGAAATGTAAGTCCTAATGATAGGGCACCTTGACTGATAAATCCTGGACACAGGAAAGTTAAGGCTTAATGATAGGGCACCTTGACTGATAATTATCCTAAACACAGGAAAGGTAAGTCCTAATGATATGGCACCATGACTGATATTTATCCTTGACACAGGAAAGGTAAGTCTTAATGATATAATATCTTGACTGATAAATCCTGGACACAGGAAAGGTAAGTCTTAATGATAGGGCACCTTGACTGATAAATCTGGACACAGGAAAGGTAAGTCTTAATGATAAAATACATTGACTGATAAATCCTGGACACAGGAAAGGTAAGTCATAATGATATGGCACCATGACTGATAATTATCCTGGACACAGGAAAGGTAAGGCTTAATGAATGGGCACCTTGACTGATATTTATCCTGGACACAGGAAAGGTAAGACTTAATGATAGGGCACCTTGACTGATATTTATCCTGGACACAGGAAAGGTAAGGCTTAATGATATGGCACCATGACTGATAATTATCCTTGACACAGAAAAGGTAAGTCTTAATGATATGGTACCTTGACTGACATTTATCCTGGACACAGGAAAGGTAAGGCTTAATGATATGGTACCTTGACTGATAATTATCCTGGACACAGGAAAGGTAAGGCTTAATGATAGGGCACCTTGACTGATAAATCTGGACACTGGAAAGGTAAGGCCTAATGATATGGCACATTGACTGATATTTATCCTGGACACAGGAAAGGTAAGTCCTAATGATAGTACACCTTGACTCATAATTATCCTGGACACAGGAAAGGTAAGTCTTAATGATGTTGCACAGGAAGAGTAAGTCCTAATGATATGGTACATTGATTGATAATTTTCCTTGACTACCACACAAGTAAAGGTAAGTTTTAAAGACACAGTAGCTTGACTGATTTATATCCCGGATACAGAAAATGTAAGTCCCAGTGATATGTTGACTATGATTGATATGTCAGGCTCGTGATGCTCCAGACATGAGATATCTCAGGCTGTTGATGCTCCAGACATGAGAGATGTCAGACTGGTGATGCTTCAGACATGAGATATGTCAAGCTGTTGATGCTCCAGACATGAGATATGTCAGGCTGGTGATGCTTCAGACATGAGATATGTCAGACTGATGATGCCCTGACATGAGATATATCAAGCTGTTGATGCTCCAGGCATGAGATATATCAGAACGGTAATGCTCCAGACATGAGATATGTCAGACTGGTGATGCTCCAGATATGAGATATGTCAGGGTTGTGTTGCTATAATCATGAGATGTGTGGGACTTGTATTGCTATAATCATACGACAGGATTGTAAGGCTTAAGTCATGAAATGTGGTAGGTTTGGTATGCTTCACTCATGAGATATATATTTATGTTTGTGCTGTCTCAGTCATACGATATGTTAGGTTTGGGATATCTCAGTCATGAGATGTCATTCTTGTGTTGCCTCATTCATGAGATATGTTATGTTTGAGATGTCTCAGTCTTGAGATATTTTAGGTTTGGTATATCTCAGTAATGAAATGCCATGCTTGTGTTGCTTTAGTCATGAGATATGTTAGGTTTGGGATGTCTGTCATGAGATATGTCAGGCCATTGTAGTTTCAGTCATGAGATATGTCAGAATTGAGATGCTTCACTTTTTAATATGTAACATGTCTGGGTACTTGTATACTCCTTCATTGTCGCTGTCATACTACTATGAAGGTGGTACAGATTATCAATCGGGTGAAAGCATTTAACTGAATGAAAAGGTTATAGATTAAGAAAATAACAAATGTTACAAATCTGTATGTACAGATAATGTATTCACAAAGATTACATCGCTAGAGGGTGTTTAAAGTCCATGTCAGTCTCAGAGCTGACTTACCCATGAAAGTCTTGACCTGTAGCATACATCCCAAAACTTAATCATAAACGGGATGTAAAACTACCTTACGAACTAATCATATCGCATAAGTTGTATACATGTATACTATCACGTGTCTGACAAGGGATTTACACACCAGGGAATATATTCACTGGATAATGATACTGTAACATCTAGCACAGGGCATGAGATAACTTTCTCTTATGTCATATATCCACCCAGGGATATATCTGCTAAATGATAAAAGCAATACAATACGGAATACCTGTATTAAACTGCAGGATGTCCGTCACTAGGTTGTTGTTCCCAGTGCTACATCACCTTCCGAGTTATTATGCGCACCACAGGCCCACGTAGAATATCGTTCGTACAGAGTCTTCTCTCTTTATGTATCTATAAATGGGACGCAAAAACCGCCATAAAACCAACTTTCTACGTGGCCCTGTGGTGCACAATCAAAGCAACATCTTGTTCAACATCTTGTTCAGCTACTTTAATATACACTCTCTTGTCTACTCGGAATCTCTGAGGTTTTATTGGTTCTTTTAATAATAAGTCATGAGAAAAATTGGTATAATTGCCAAGTAGATATATCGGTGTAGAGACAAGTCGGTCACAAATACGTCAATATGTAACTTAATTGATTAGATCTCTTTTAGACATGTCTGTAGGCCTCACGATTTACTGTCTCCAACACTCGTTCATTCTTTTAGTTACTTTACATCCATTAACACATGCACTTGATTTTTTTTTTGTTTTACAGGTAATGGAGATGGGTACTCCACAAGATTTACTCTCCAACCCTCGTTCATTCTTTAATTCTATGATGGCAGCTCAGACTGTGAAGACTCCAATCACGTCGTGAAACTAAGAAGCTATGAAGGACATTTTTAAATTGTTTATAGTTTTAGCTTAATTTTTTTTTTGTTTTGTGTTTTAGATATGTTTACATTTTATATTTCATTTGATATATATGCTGTAGTAAATGAACAAGAACATTACACTGTTATTGTCATATTATTTACTGAAGATAGTGCTCTATTTCTGTCAATGTCAAGGTCACTGAATTAAAATGTCTTGGCCATAAACACTAAAAGTCAAGGACATTGTTATAAACTTAGCATATATATTTATATCAACGTGGGTCAGTACCAGTTCACATTTAGGTATGATTGCTTTGGTTTTGCCAGCGTACGGCCCTTGAACATAGAAATTTTCAAGGATTTTACAGTTTTCCAGACTTTATTCTGCAGTCTTTATAGGTATTAAATCAAAAATTGGTATATAACTTTATATCAAGGAGGGTCAGTACCAGTTTGCATTTGGGTATGACTGCTTTGGTTCTGCCAGAGTTACGGCCTTTGAACTTAGAAATTTTCAAGGATTTTACTGTTTTCCGGACTTTTTCTGCAGTCTTTAAAGGTATTGGATTAAAACTTGATATATAACTTTATATCAATGAGGGTCAGTGACAGTTGGCATTTGGGTATGATTGCTTTGGTTTTGCTAGAATATGCCCCTTGAACTTAGAAATTTTCAAGAATTTTACAGTTTTCCGGATTGCTTTATGCAGTGTTTCAAGGTATTGAACTGAAACTTAGCATATACATTTATATCAATGAGGGCCAGTACCAGTTTGCACTTCGGTATAATTGCCTTGGATTTGTCAGAGTTATGCCCCTTGTTATTATTATATTTTGTTTATATTATACCAAAATTTGGAATGTATTTTGTGTCAGTATCAAAATACTGTAAAGTACTGCCGATTCCTTTTTTTACGCCCGTCTTTGACTGGACGTAATATGGTATGGCGTTGTCCGTCTGTCCGGACCTTGCAGGCAGGATACAGACCAAACCGCTGAGACTAATTCTGTCAAACGTGGTACTTTTACTCCTTATTCCAAGACAAAGACGCCTATTGTTTTTCCAGGTCAGAGGTCAAAAGTTAAGGTCGTAGTACTACTTCGTAGGAAACCCTTTTAGGCAGGAAACAGATCAAACTGTTGGAGCTAGGACTGTCAAACTTGCTACACTTACTTTTCATACCAAGACAAAACGTCTATTTTTTTCAAGGTCAGAGGTCAAAGGTCAGGGGCATAGTACTACTTGGTAGGAAACCCTTGTAGACAGGATACAGCCCAGACCGTTAGGGCTAACACTGTCACGCTTGCTACACTTACTCCTCATGTCAAAATAGAGACGCTTATTGTTTTTCAAGGTCAAAAATGAAAGTTGTAGTACTACGTGGTTGGCAAACCTTGTAGACAGCATACAGAATGAAGTATTGGGGATGGAACAATTAAACAGTTTAAGAGTGGAATGTTTCCATACTTTCAAAATCTTTACCTTCAAATTAAGCGACGGGCGTATTATGCCACGCTAGGCGTTGCTCTTGTTTAAAGATATGGAAAAGAGATAATATAGATTTACTTGACCATATATGTGAGAATTTGCGGTCTGTCTTGCATGTAAGTACTGCATTATCAAAACAAGGGGATTTCCATGTCTGCACTAATTAAGTATGCTCGGTTTGTGTTTAAACAGAAAAAAGTGCAATCTGTCATGACTTGAGAAAATTAAATGTGCGATTTATCTATAAAAAAGCAATAATGATGTATGGGGCATCATCCAATTAAAGATATGAAACATGTGGGAAGTCCTAAAAGTACGCGTTTTTAGGTTCAAATCTTATGCGAGAGTTGACATGTACAAATATAAACTTCTCGTTGTTGTATATTTACCAAAATTCTTCACATGTTGATAATACATGTCCCATGTTCCCATACATGGTATATACATATATAGATTAAGTACGATCGAAGACCACGCCCATTCCTTTATATACATGTAGCATATATCCAGGTAGATAAAATATGATCGGAGACGACGCTAATGTAAATAAAGGATATTATTAATTACATGGTCACCTAGTGGTTGTACCGGATGATACAGGGTCAATAAATATTTCACCAAAAACTTCATTTGGGTGATACTTTTTGATAAGACATGAGGTTATGACAGATCACGGCCAAATTACGATTTATTGTCGGAATGCATTGTTAAACGCCGAAGTATTCCGAACGACTGATACGGAGTCCCATCATCGGAAACTACACAGTAATCACGTGGCGTGATTAATCCAATCAAAACAAATTATTCCATGACTATTTTACTAAAGGCAGTGTAAAGACAGATATAGTAGTAGATACAGAGTGAATGGAGGCGACACCTTCGTTTATACCCAGTACATCCAGGTATGATTGGAGACGCCGCTAATGTAAATACGTGACATACCCAGATACAGATTAATTATGATCGTTAATATCTGTACATGGTATATCCAGGTAGAGTATGGTCGGAGACGACGTTCATACCTATACGTGGTATATCCAGTTAGAGTATGGTCGGAGACGACGTCCATACCTATACGTGGTATATCCAGGTGAAGTATGGTCGGAGACGACGTCCATACCTATACGTGGTATATCCAGTTAGAGTATGGTCGGAGACGACGTTCATACCTATACGTGGTCTATCTAGGTAAAGTATGATCGGAGACGACGTTCATACCTATACGTGGTATATCCAGGTAAAGTATGGTCGGAGACGACGTTCATACCTATACGTGGTATATCCAGGTAAAGTATAATCGGAGACGACGTCCATACCTATACGTGGTCATGCGCGGATACAGAGGGGGGGTTAGGGGGGTCTCGACCCCCCCCCCGGGAATCCGAAAATTTTACCAAAAAAAGGTAATATTTGGGCATTTTTGGGGTTGGACCCCCTCGTATAAGAGAAAAATTTACCTTTTTTGGTTGGACCCCCTCTGACAAAAATTTCTGGATCCGCGCATGCGTGGTATATCCAAGTACAGTATGATCGAAGACGACGCTCAGTATACGTTCAGAGAAGGTGTGTGATATGAATTTTATTCTTGTCAGCATAATGAGACAGATAATTCCAAGAACTTGTTCCAATAAGCTGATTGTCATCATCGTAATGTGTAAATTGTCAGGAACAGCCTACGAAGACGGCATGGCGGTTGTTTAATATGAATATATGTTATATTGATGAGTATCTCGTCATACAAAAACACCACTGGGGAATTCGCACTATATTCGCGGTTCAGAAATGGATAGCGTAATGCGTCTATCACAATGTTTATAGAAGCATTGAGAATGCGCCCCCCCCCCCCCCCCCCTTTGGTGTTGGGCAAACGTGCTAATGGAATACTAGTAGATCAGTTGGTGTATACTATCCTGAACATTCTGTAAAACCGGCCAGGTTCCTCATTCTGTAAACCTAGTCAGGTTCCTCATTCTATAAAACTGGTCAGGTTCCTCATTCTGTAAACCTAGTCAGGTTCCTCATTCTGTAAACCTAGTCAGGTTCCTCATTCTGTAAACCTAGTCAGGTTCCTCATTCTGTAAAACTGGTCTGGTTCCTCATTCTGTAAATCTAGTCAGGTTCCTCATTCTGTAAAACTGGTCTGGTTCCTCATTCTGTAAACCTGGTCGTGTTCCTCATTCTGTAAACCTGGTCAGGTTCCTCATTCTGTAAACCTAGTCAGGTTCCTCATTCTGTAAACCTAGTCAGGTTCCTCATTCTGTAAAACTGGTCTGGTTCCTCATTCTGTAAACCTGGTCAGGTTCCTCATTCTGTAAACCTGGTCAGATTCCTCATTCTGTAAACCTAGTCAGGTTCCTCATTCTGTAAACCTAGTCAGGTTCCTCATTCTGTAAAACTGGTCTGGTTCCTCATTCTGTAAACCTGGTCAGATTCCTCATTCTGTAAACCTAGTCAGGTTCCTCATTCTGTAAAACTGGTCAGGTTCCTCATTCTGTAAACCTGGTCAGGTTCCTCATTCTGTAAACACCAGAGGTAGGGATTAGAATGACCCGACAACAGTGTTGATATAAAATGTATGAAGCACTACACCAAATCGTTAATAGGAATGTAAGAGACCAGTATTTATTGGTGAATGTACTTTGGAATGTTTTGAAATAGGTTACTATTATTATAGGTATATAGAATAATAACTACTAGAATAGTGCTACTTAGAGGCTGATTGGACCAATGGTATGGCACTGGACTTCATTGTCTTCAAACCAGAGGACCCAGGTTTGATTCCGGCCGTCGGCTAAGGTGATTTAACATCTTATGCCTCTCTACTGTCCTTCGGATGACAGTATGCACCGAGGCCCCGTGTCACGGTATACGTTGGCACGTGACAGTATAAATTGAGACCCCGTGTCACGGTATCGACGAGCACGTGACAATATAAACCGAGGACCCGTGTCACGGTATTGACGAGCACGTGGCAGTATAAACCGAGGAACTGTGTCATGGTAAAAGTGGTCATGTGACAGTATAAACCGAAGCCCCGTGTTACAGTATTGGGTCTTTTCGTTATACAGAGTTATTTCCCATATCAGCAGGTATCTGACGTCAAATCATTGTGACGTCAATTATTTCTATAGAAACTGGTGTAAAATTACGGAAAACGATATAGACATTGTATGACGTCATAATAGTACGACGTCAGATACCTGCTCATATGGGAAATAACTCTGTATTACGAAAAGACCCAATACATTTACACGTGACAGTATAAACCGAGGACCTGTTCCACGGTATCGAAGAGCACGTGACAGTATAAACCTAGGAACCGTGCCAGTGTATATACGTGGGCACGTGACGGTATAAAATGAGGACCCGCGACACGGTATACGTTGGCATGCGACAGTATAAACCAAGGCCTCGTGTCACGGTATAAGGTATACCTTGACACGTGACAGTATAAAGCGAGGTACCATGACACGGTATACGTGGGCACGTGACAGTATAAACCAGGAAGTCCTGTCTCACGGTATACATTGGCAAGTGACAATATAAACCAGGGTCCCGTGTCACGGTATAAGTGGGTACGTGACAGTATAAACTGATGCCCCCGTGTCACGGTATAAGGTATACCGTGACACGTGACAGTTTAAACCGAGGTCCCGTCTCACGGTATACATTGGCACGTCAAAGGTCCCTCACCGCACCGAGTGGGTCCGTAGTATAGAACGAAATCATTGAGCCTTGCACCAGACAGGTGCCGCCATCATATAAGAGCAATAAACTTGGAATAACGTAAAGTAACAAAACAACAATTTGTTACTTACTATATTGTAGGATTTATTTACAGAGAAGTTTCTGAAGATCGAGAACTTATTTTTTCACTTCTCCGGCATCTTCAATGTCCACCGATATTATCCCTTTATTGTGATGTGAAATAAGCGTATAGAGGAAACTCTACAAGGTATAACTGAGTGATGGTAAAACTAAATGTGAATTTAGTGTACAAAACCCTTCTAGAAATTCATCAGAAGTGCCGATATCCGGGAGTATGAATACAATAAACAATGAATATAAACATTTTAATAACGGTATTCCAAAGGCAATTTTTCACGAAATTAAAGATCAATTTGGATATATTTTACAAAGCTCACACTGTCTTGACTTGATGGATTACATTGGTTTTATAATTCTTCTAAATGCACCAAGTCTGAATGTATGGCGTTACGGTGCGCTTCCCTTTTGTTTCTCTACATCAAAGGTAAAACTAAAAAGGAGTTAATTTCCCATGTCGAATTCATACAGGTAAATTTAGCAAGTCCACATGAAATTGGCGACAATATGGTTAAAAATTTAAATATTTGATATAATAACAAGAAGATCTAAACAATATCAGTTTCAATAGGACCATGTGGAGTATAAATGGTTATTAAGATGCCAATGGTTTTATGCCATTACACTCGTTAATGTAGTATTTTACATGATGATTTTAATGATGATCATGTGAGTCGTGCGTTCCTCAAGATTATATGTGGCGCCGTCACAAGAATTATCGTCCCTTCTGATGAAAATCAGTATTCCAGAATTTTTCGGTCATTTTGTTTAGTGTATTAGCAGGACATGTGATATTATGATGTATCGATGCCAAATTGATTGACTATTGTCATATCAAATGACCGTCCCAAGTCGGTATCGTAACTGCATTATAATCGAATATTTTTGTGATGTCCTTATGTGTTTTTTCATATCATTACACTGTGTACTGTACTGTACTGTCATCCGAGGTGACTTCTGTCGTACGACTGAATCATTAAGTTTTCTTTCAAAGAAAGCGACATAAAATGCCATGGAGGCCAAGCACGCTCAGCTCATCATATGTCATGATATATCATTATCTACCAAGAAAGTAATATGGCTACAGAGGGCGCTTGACATCTGTATAAAATACCAATTAACCACCTAAGCGTAGGAACAGCTCTCATACCACTTTATCATATAGTATTTTGTGTTTTCCATGCATATAGAAAGCAAGTGTGGCCAAGTGGATAAAGCGCTCAGCTCATGATCTAGAAGTTCGACTCCCGCCCTGTAGGCACCGGTGTTCTGTTTATCGGATGAGACAGTCAAAAGCAAAGTCCGTGTTACGGCACGTAAAAGACCCCTCACTGCTTCGTGTGGGTACGTTGCAAAGGTCTAAATTTGTATGCTATGCATCAGGCAGATGCCGTCACCATATGCGTGAAATGATCGTGGAGTGACGTAAACCAATATTCAATAAATCAATCAATGCACATAGATTTAGCTTAGCTTTGTCTTCCTGATGACTAAATTTTACAAGAGTTATTGCCCGTTGTAGAATGTTGCTACCATGGAATTAAGCGACGGTATGTTAAGCAACATATTCCTTGTTATTGCCACACATTACGTCACCTACATGTACAATGTATATACTTAATCTATATTACATGCTGGCGGCACCCATCAGGCGCGATTCTTGATAATGACCTAAGCAACAGCCGATCACCCCAGGCAACAACATACGTCTACCATTACATGGGAACTCGGATTTTACGGTCCCACCTGAAGGATCCCAAAAATATTCTTGTGTGAAGATGGCAAGATTTGAACGCTCAAACTCCCATTTCTGGGCCTGATCAACATTGTATTATATGGTAAAGATGTGTGTGTGTGTTGTAATTAAGGTATATGTGATATGTGACGGGGATGTGAGTAATATGTGTAGAGGGTGTTAATTTGGTATTGTCGTCATTTCTCCCTAGATCCGACTGACGGTGGTATAATTCCGCGTATTTACCTTGATGACGGCGCACCTTGTTTAGTACGTTGAGTGCACCTTCTCTTTGTTCACCTATAATTAATCATGTTTTTTTGTAAATTTATTTGTTGATATTTGATACGCATAACTGCACACCACTAAGAAGTATATATAAAGTCGATGTTCCCATCCTGTTGATTACATAGAAACCGAGAAGATGGATGGTTAAATTAGGATCATTGATCACTATATTTCCGTGCGGACTTCGGTGATTTTTCAGTATGTGGCCTTTAGAATGCAAAATATCCGAGGGAGAGGAATTTACTAAATGTGGTCTGTGTTACAGTCTGCCTTCAAGAGCATTGTTACTAGATTGTCACCATAGTTACTGTCTGGACTGTCTACGGACCTATAACTTGTTACGGTCCCTGGGGAAGGAGATTCCATGTCCTTTGTGTGGTAAGAATTCTCAGCCGATGGAGACAGATCTAAGACGATGTGAACCAACACAATTACCGGAAATGACGTGTGATCTGTGTACGGACGCTCGACCAGCCCAGGGAACATGTCTAGAATGCTCTGAGAAATTGTGTCAATTCTGTTTAGAGTCACATCAGAACAGCAAGGCTTCCAAACATCACAGGATCAAAGTGTTCGGGGACAGAGATTGTGTGGAACAAACCCGCGATTCTCAACCAAATGCCGAAAGCATCAATGGCAATACACCGTACACAGAGTGCTGTGCTACCCATGACCAAGAACAACTCACTCATTTCTGTAGAATGTGCGTAAATCCCGTCTGCAAACAATGCCGCAAATCGCCTGTTCATAAAGGTCACAGGATGCGACCGATGGCGGCTGCCATGAGCGATAAACGCAAAACTTTAAGTCAGAGAGCTCGGAATGTCCAGAGTGGATATTTGGACGTTTTGGGTAAAAAATTACTTAAAGCCAAATCGAGACAGGATCAAATTCGAGAGAATAGTAAAGGTATAATACAGACCGTTTTGAAGAGGGTTGATCTTCTGAAGAATGAATTAGATATCGCGTGTGCCGCAGTTATTGAGGAAATAGAAGGAAAAGAACGAATCTATGTCGAAGGAAATCTGCAATACCAAAACGACATAGTAAAAGAAATAGCGGACGTAAATAAATTTCTAGATAGTCTTAAAAATATCATTAAAGTAAGCGAAGACCTAGAAATGGCAAAATCCCTGAAAACCATGCTGCCAGTTTTAGATGATTATGAAAGTGCGTGTTTTCCAGATCGGTTAGATCAAACTAGTATGGAGTTTGAGAGTGGAGATCTGACGGTGGATGGCATAAGGCAGGGATTTGGTATCATCACAGTCAAAAGCAGCGGGAGGAGGTGGTCAAGGTCAGTATCAATAGGCAGATCACGTGATGTCAACATCAAAGTCCATTCTATGTTTGAATTCCCCGTCAAAACCATCTATGAAGACGAGGAAGAGAATGACCCAGTTCATGCCTTAGCAACAATATCTGAAAACGAGGCATGGGCGACTTCCGGTTGGGAATCAATGGCTTTGATGCGAGTTGGTAAGGAAGGGGAGTGTAAATTTTCTATCAGTTTAGATCACCGTGTCGATGACGTCACAAACACGTTTGGAAATGGCATTATAGTTACTAGCTTCAAAGCTAAATTCATCAAACGACTTTCTCCGGACGGGGAAATGGTGGACAGCATACAAACACCACTGTATGCAAGGGGCATTTGCAGTACAGAAGATGGTGGGTTTTTAGTCTGCATGACAGACGACTATTCAACATCACTATCCTCAGAAAGCAAACGGCTTGTTGTAAAATATTCTAAGTCGGCAGAAGTGGAACACACCTATGAATTCAGTGACGATATTCGACTATTTAGGCGACCCTATCGCGTTGCTCAAAATGTAAACAGTGATATCTGCGTGTCTGACCGCACAGCAATGGGATCTGGTCGTGTAGTCATCGTGGATAAAAATGGAAATCTTAAATCCGTATATGAAGGACCAAACAATAATCAGTGTGAGAGAAAATTTGCTCCAGCAGGTATCGTGTGTGACAGTTTAGGACAGATCCTGGTCGCAGATACGAACAATCATTGCGTGCACATTCTTGACCAAAATGGTCAGTTTGCTGGGTTTCTTCTTAAACAGGAAGACGGTCTGACCAGTCCGCATTCGCTGACCTTTGATGATAAGGGTTTTCTGTGGATTGGTGACGAACTGGGGAATATTCGAGTATTTGACTACATGTTATAAAAATGATGTAAATATATGTATTCGTGTATGGGACACTAACGATGTAATATCTAATGTAAAATAACAAATATATTGTACAAGGGAACTCCCAGGTTTTATGTTTTGTTTTAAAAACACACTCAGATGACGAATCAGGCATGGCATCGCTCGGTCGTTTCTGCTTCCATCGAAAAATGAAAAATCAAAATTTAAATATTAACAGTACATATGAACGGGATCACTTCATCAAACATTGTCTGCTTATCCCAGGAGAACATGAAGTTGTTGCCATATTTACAACTGAATTCTATTGTTCGCATCATCCTATCTATGGTAGAACGTCAAGATTTCTGTAAGATTTATAATGTAAATTTTCTGGCAAAAGATACATCAGATCTCATCAGTCTAAAAACTATACATTGCGCAATTAGCCAATAGATTCATCGAACTAGATCATATCCTGAAGTATTAAATCTCACTAGCGGAATTCCGGTATTTATAGCTGACTTAATCTAAAAATGGTTATTAGCCTACACATGTCAACTTCTGTCTTTGCGTTCGAGTTTACAAGGACATTTTGACATAAAATTTACATACTGCAATATAGGAAGAAGAAAACAAGCATATTTTACGTATTCGACAATATACGGTAAATTAAAACCCGAAAACAAGAAAGTGTAAAATAATTTTACTGAAAACTCGATCTAGCCATTGCAAAGGGATTTCCCTATAGTAAATCACGTGAATAAACACGTTATCAAAAGTACATAAAGCATGCACATGAATATTTCGTTGCGAAATGTCCATGAAATTTATATAAGCAAATTAATATTTACCATTTGTATTTCCAATTTCCGTAGTCACCCAGTTTTTACAACAGCTTTCCAATGAAAACCAAGGTGTATTTTCTGTACTATAGATCTGCGTAGATTTTAAGTTTGGTACTAAAAGGTCAACATCTCAAGTGAACAGCAAGACGATAAACGGTCATTGCTTAGCAGTGAACCGACTAAAATTACCAATTTCCACCCATAATTACTTGTCTCTGGCGTAAGAAAAGTGGTGTGATTTTAATACACTAAGAACCATAGATAGTTTTGTTTTGTGTTTTCCTTTTTAATGGTTGTGATGATTTATATCCTCTAACATTAGAAGGAAATAAAATGAGACTTCAGTAATTTTTTTTACATATAATATAAGCAGATGTATCTCATAAATTGTAGAAGACCCTGTGTAGCTCAGTGGATGGGGTGTTCGGCTGATGACCGGGAGGTTCCGGATTCGACTCCTGACGTGGGTATACCAGTGTCTTGTGTTTCGGATGAGACAGAGAACACCGAGGTCCCGTGACCGTGTCACGGTAGGCGTGACACGTAGAAGATCCCCCTCACTGCTTCGGGTGGGTCCGTTGCAAAGGTATGAAATCCTATGCAGTGCATCAGGCAGATGCCATAACTATATACGTGAAATAATCATGGACTGACGTAAAAATAATATAGAATAAGTAGTCCTCCAAAGGGAAGTAAAATACACTAAAAGAAACAACACAAACACTCTTTGCCGCAAATTTTCGGCCTCCTGGCCTTTATCAAGCAATTGTTAGAAAAGTACAGAAGAACTATGTAACATCCATCTTTACATGTCTAATATCAACAAGCTTCTAAATTCCTATAAACGTTGACGTCATAACGTCATTATTACGCGCGTAAGTATGGCATTAAAATAGACTAAACAACAAAATAATACAAGCATAAACATATAAAAATATATATAAATATCACAATCTGATCGACCAACCGACCGTACGACAGACCGACCGGGCGATAGCGGCAAAGTAACACCCCCTCATTACCGGAAAGGGGGGGGGGGGTTGCATTAAAAGAAAACTAAGCATAGAATCACTACAAGAAATAAATAATTCATAAATTAGTTATACAATCACATGTTAGTTAGTTTTAATATTACATCCATTAGGTCTGCGCGTTTCCAAATCTCTTATCCAGTTATCTTCGACAATTAATCTGTATATTTTATTTTCTCCGGTAGTCCTAGCCATGACCGCAACACGAAGATCACCTTCATCATGGTTCGCAAAATGTTTCATAATTGGTTTTTCTCTTTGGTACTTTATATCGCTTCTATGTTCTTCTATTCTTTCTTTTAACGATCTTTCTGTCTCTCCTACATAAACAGTTTGTTTACATTTGTTGCAGATTAGCGCATAAATCAAATTCCTGTCTGTACACTTCGCGTCTTTTACTGTCTTGAAGGACTTCTTTCTCTTAAAATCAAAAATATCACCATTTTTAATTATCCTACATATTTTACATGTACATGATGTTTCATCTTGTTTTATAGAATTTTCAGTTTTCCTATGCACAAGCGTATCACATAAATTTTTATCGCGTCGAAAAGCCAAAATTGGGGGATCGGGGAAAACATTGCGCATTCTCTCTGATTTATACAGTGTCGACTGATGTTTTTTAAGAATATTCCTTATGTCCGGCAGTAGTTTAGAAAATGTACACACTAGTGGAACTCGTTCAGATTTGTCTGCTTTAACCTTCCGTTTAAGTAAATCGTCCCTATCTAATTTATCCACTCTACATAATTGCTTCTCAATCAGTCTACCGCTGTAGCCTCGTTTTCGTAATTGTAGTTTTAGTTCATGTCGGTGTATCGCGTAATCTCCTTCCTTTTCGCAAATTCTCTTTATCCTTAACCCGAGTCCGTATGCAATCCCTTTCTTCGTATGTGGTGGGTGGCACGAATCCGATCTAAGATATAAGTGTTTATCCGTAGGTTTAGTGAACAAATCCGTATATACATGTCCGTTCTCGATTTTAACTCGCGTATCTAGGAATTCAATGGACTCTTGACTCCATCTAAGTTCAATTTTAATATTTTCATGAATACTATTCGCGTGCTCTGCAAACTAAAGTAGCGAATCCAGATTTCCGTCCCATATACTAAAACCGTCATCGATGTAGCGTTTGTAAAATGTAGGTAGTTTTTCAAATTCCATAAGTTTTTCATCCCATTTTCTCATGTACGCGCACGCAAGATTTCTGCCAACGGACATGTATATCTGCAATAAATGTAAGCAAACTGTTTATGTAGGAGAGACAGAAAGATCGTTAAAAGAAAGAATAGAAGAACATAGAAGCGATATAAAGTACCAAAGAGAAAAACCAATTATGAAACATTTTGCGAACCATGATGAAGGTGATCTTCGTGTTGCGGTCATGGCTAGGACTACCGGAGAAAATAAAATATACAGATTAATTGTCGAAGATAACTGGATAAGAGATTTGGAAACGCGCAGACCTAATGGATGTAATATTAAAACTAACTAACATGTGATTGTATAACTAATTTATGAATTATTTATTTCTTGTAGTGATTCTATGCTTAGTTTTCTTTTAATGCAACCCCCCCCCCTTTCCGGTAATGAGGGGGTGTTACTTTGCCGCTATCGCCCGGTCGGTCTGTCGTACGGTCGGTTGGTCGATCAGATTGTGATATTTATATATATTTTTATATGTTTATGCTTGTATTATTTTGTTGTTTAGTCTATTTTAATGCCATACTTACGCGCGTAATAATGACGTTATGACGTCAACGTTTATAGGAATTTAGAAGCTTGTTGATATTAGACATGTAAAGATGGATGTTACATAGTTCTTCTGTACTTTTCTAACAATTGCTTGATAAAGGCCAGGAGGCCGAAAATTTGCGGCAAAGAGTGTTTGTGTTGTTTCTTTTAGTAAAAATAATAATCAATTGAAACTTTTCTTTTCCAAACAATGCAAATCTAGCAATATATGGTGGTTGAACTTCCAAACTGTATTTGTCTTTCTTTATCTGACAGAGGGCGCTGTTTATTAAAAGATCTTCTCCAAATGGTTCAAACGATAAAGTCGTAATCTAAGGATAGACTCTCGCCGGGCCTAAGACGGTTGGCTGGTAATTGGTGTTTAATGTCGCTTTCAACAATTTTTCAGTTATATCGCGACATGGAAGCAAGAAGTAATCATCCCCTTAAACATAGTGGTGCAATCCGTGAAATTGAACCTGCATCGTTTGAACCGCAGGTCAAGCGCTTAACTACTACATCAACCCTGACCCTGACGGACTAAGAACCGGTGAAGTGACTAGTTCGAGATTCTCTGCCCTTATCCCACTTTTGATATCGGAGGTTTCCCACAAACTAGCCCAAACCACCTGTCTGCTTTCATTAATGCAAGAGGTGTGGGCCTCATTGAAATACCTAGATGAGACCTCGGGAGAAAACAACGAAAGGCATACAAATGAGGACAAGTTGCAGTGTCAAATGGTAATGCGACTCAGAATTTAAAAACTTCAACAAGTATGTAAAAATGTTTGTCAGTAATTCAAATGTCCAGTAAATGTTGATGATTTTGCATAGAAGTACACACGATAGCTACATGGCTGGGTGAGTTCAATTTCCAGCACATGAAGTTTAAAAGTCGGAGATAAGAGAGTGTTCGATGAAATATTGTAAATGAAATATTAATTATGAAGACTGATATTTCAGTTACAACTTGTATATTTGTAATATTGTATAGGACAAAAGCTGGACACGCAGGGGGTAAAAGTTCGATTGCGAGTCAAAGTCTACCGACGATATGCGCTTGTAGTGACGTAAGATGTACGTGACGAAGGTGGCCGGAATTTAATTAACAAAAAATGTATATGTATGTAGGTGTGTGTGTGTGTGTGTGTGTGGGGGGGGGGGGGGGGGGGTGGGGGGGGGGGGGGTTCTGGTTCAGAAATGTCTTTTGGGCGCACTATATGATACTGTAAATAATATTATACGTTGTGCAATTGCCCCTACATGTATAAAAGGGCTAGTATTATATATATATATATATATATATATATATATATATATATATACACACACACATACATACAATGGCGGATCTAGGATTTCCGAAAGGGGGGGGGGCACATGTGTATTAGTCAAACTACTTAGCTGTTTTTGGTGCAAAATCTGGATTTTTACCAGCGAAAATAGTAAACCCATCACTGTTAAATCAGGAAGACATATATGTACAGGTCTATATTACATTGCTAAAGTTTAACTTTTTTACATTTGTTTAACAGTGACTTAACGCTCTACAAATGAACAAGGAAATTCAAAGTTCTAGTAGATGTGTTAAGTACGCTTTTAAGTTCCACCCCTCCTATTCCTCTGTCCTAGCTTTCAACACGCACTCTCATTCGCTCTACATACTCCATTCTCCAGACACTAAATTCTTTTGAGACATGTATGTAGCATGTAGTTACATGTCCATGTGTGATATCACGGTCAGTGTCCGGCGCATACTGCTACTAGTGCTGTAGTACCTGTACACTACACATACCACCATTCTATATACTCGCCCACCGACCAAGTTGTGTTTATAGATCGAGTCGCGGAGCATGACACACTTGTAAGGCGGCAGGTAAATGTGTTACAACTTCGTGTAAACAATCCAATAATTAGACACGTGTGGAATTCCCGACTTGGTAGTGTGTATGTTTACAGTGTCCCTGGGTTAGGAATAGTCACAGTGGCGTTCATGGTGACGGATTGCTGCTCATCTCGGGTAAAGGTAAGGTTATAATATAGACAATGTTAATTAAAATGTCGCCTACCTGTGGTAAAGCTCTGTATTATTCATATGATGAGGGGTAAACGCAATACATTCCGAGTGTTACGGCTTCTATCATTAATAATAAAATAAATACCAGCAGATTAATACATCAGATGGGTATCTTGATCTCGGGTCGACCCCTACGTATACTGACTGCACTTGTCGTCTCTAATGGTATTCAGATTCCCATTCAACAAATACTTATTACATTCATAGGCGGATCTAGAACTTTTTGAAAGGGAAGGTTGCAGTCTCCCATGACAAGTGTGTTGCACTGTCGGCCTGGAAAGGGGAGGGGGGTTCAGTTATAAAAACGGTCAAAACTTACCTTTTTTTGGGTAGAATTTTCCGACCAAAAGGGGGTGGTTGTTGGAATCCCCTTCCCCTCTAAGTATGCCAATGGCATTGTACATTTCGTCCCCCATAATATTACCGGTAGTTGGAAGTACAAGCTGTTCTTATCAATTTCTGTGCATCGTCCGCCTGTATGCAAGGGATGGAGTGCTAAAGACATCCCACTGTGCCCCTCCCCTCCCCCCGTTTCCCTTCTCCAACCATCATGTCTTTCTCACCCACACTGCCTTCCTTCTCCCACCGTCATGCCTCTCTCATCAGTATCATGTCTCCTCCTCTCGTACCACGTGTAGCACTCTTGTCAGTCCTTTATACCGATATGCCCTTTCGAATTTACAAGTATTTGAAGTTTAATTGTTCACGGGAATAGATTGTTCTCATACCAGGGACTGGATGATATTTTCTCCCTTTTACATTAGCATATCTGGAGAAATGCTTTTAAACCAAGCGAAAAAGCATCTAGTGTGTCCCGCTGATTGACCATTGGTGTAGAAACGGGGAGGTGCAATTTTGTGGGAGGTAGATATGATTTAATGTTGCCAAAAATAATCAAAGAAGTAAATAAAAATAATAAAATGTCCAAGTTATGCATGTTTTCACTGCGCAACACACATGATGGACTCATCTTGTCCCTTAAGCGCGAATTAGCAATGGAAAATTTATGAAAAAGGCTGCGAGGGGTTAACGTATGATTAACTCGTGCATAGAACAAGAATCTCGTTCTATTCATGAGCCCTGTTACACCATCATAAGTGTAATTTGGACATGGAACTTCGTATGTTGACGAGTATAGAAGATTAACGTTTAGTTATTTATAATAAACACCAAACTATTAAAAATAAATACATGTAAAAGAATTGTTAACAAAAGTTAAATTTATAAATAATGATCTTCAGAGTAACAAAATTATTTCATCTAGATAAAAGTTGTTTTTTTCTTCACGACACATGCTAGTAAAATTATAAATTTTCTTCGCTTGATACATACAAAGCTGTAAGAAAAACTTTGTAAATGTTGTGCATTAACATGGATTTCATTCGTTTATATATACGAGAGAATCAGAGAGGCGGATTTAGAGACAACCCCCCCTTTTTTTAGCCACAAATTTACAAGGCATGTATAGGTGATAAGGTTGAATACACTCCAATAATGTGAGTAAAACTCCAAATCTGGCACTCAAAATTGCTGAGTATTATGGCTAATACTTTACTTGCGCATGTTAACCCCCCCCCCTTTTCGGAAATCCTGGACCCACCACTGGATCAATGTCAAATAAATTGATGCTAACATTTTAATCTCCATTAGCCTTCAGACCTGTCCCAGGAGACCTTTATATTACTAATTATGGTACTGGCTTGACTAATCCCACACGGGGATTTATATGTTTTCACGACAACTGCAAGAATGAAAGCTGTGTATCGGGTCCAAAATATGACAATAAAGAGTTATGCAGCCAATGAAGTGCAACAGATAATTAGCCAGGCGCGGATCCAGATATTTTGTCGAGAAGGGGAGGGCATCCCAATGACTTTTCCGAATTGGGGTCATTCCATTTTGTCATGTGTAAAATTATTTATTTTACGAAGAACTATAACAAGAACAGTAATTTTCGCCGAATCTCCGGGGTGGATCTAAATCCCCGGTCCACCCCTCTGGATCCGCGCATACAAGCTAACAGTAGTGGCCATAGCAAGTATACATAACATTACATTAAATGGTCATTGGTCATGTAGCCCATCAAGTACAACAGAAAATTCAAACTCATGTATTCAAGCTAACGAGAGTTAGGATAGAATACATTGTATGTGTACATGCTATCATTGGTATTTGCTTTTCAAAGGTGCTTGTACCTTTTCATTTGAGATTTTTTTTTTTGTCCCAGTTGTATAATGCTAAAAGATCAATGTTTGGGAAAAAAGACAAATTTTGGAAAAAGATCAGTGAAATTTCCTTTGGGAAGGGTCCTTATAACTAACATGATTTGAAAAAAAACCCACTGGCTATATATATATGTATGATAATTGTATCATTAGATGAAGATATGTGTAAAGGGTTGGGGGGTTGTTTTGGGGTTTTTGTTTTGCATGCTTACATGTTGTACAGCATCAGAATGTGATGAGTAACACACCATATTGCATACAAAGTTAGACTTTGGATAGTGTTTAAAACAAAGAAAGAAGTTAACATCGATATCAGATGAAAGGTCCGGGAAAGAAGAATACATGTACCAATAATTGCAGCTTGTTGCTGGAGAAAGAAATCAGAGGTCATTCGAAACTTTAGAAATAGCAGTGTAACAACTGAAGGTTGGGAAGAGTAATAACACCAATCTGTGCCGTAGCTGGTAGACAGGCTTAATGTAATGAATTGACCTTCTGAGTAACATTGATGTGTCCTTTCTTATTGTTACTTTAACATTACTATTAGCTTAGATGGATCCTGTAAGAATTTATTCGACATCGCCTTTGATCGTATATAGTCACAAAGGTAAGCTTATTCATTTATATAAACAGGAAAAGTTTTAAGAACAATCTTCAATTATCTGCCGACAGGTAGAGGTACTGTAGGTGCTGCTACTATAGGTACTATGTATTGCTTCGACCAGTGGCGGATCCAGCGCCCCTTTTACCGGGGGTCGAGGGGCGAATTTTGTCAATTTTGACCAAAAACCAAAACCCGAAAAATCCCAAATGGGCCAAAATACAGGGGTTTTGGTTAAATGTTGGGTAACTGCCTGGGTGGGGATGGGCGGCTCCTCCGCTCCCCCTAAATCCGAATTCGGCTACCAGACACTTTTTACTGTGATCGCAGAAGTCTATGTCACGGCGACTGGGGGAACTTTGATAGGTGTCAAATTATCCGTCACCCGGGACCCCGGTCACACACTCTCACGGATGTGTAAGCGCGACGTGACCAAGTGGTTGTTGATACACGAACCACAGCCAGGGCAGCTCAGCCCTGAACCATGGTTATTGTGGTTATATGCTTTGAATCACTTTCCTCCATCGCTGAATGAGATATGTATCGGTATAGCGATATAGTAGATCCCGTATTCCCAAATAATCCCCATCAGTACATGGAGCGGAATAATGATCTAGTTTGTTGCCGCGGAAGTGGTTATGAACATTTATCGGTTACTATAATGGATTTGTTGGTGAACATAAAGCCTGATGTATAATACAAAATCCGACAATATGATTTATTCATGTGCCAACATCGAGCTAGATATCTGCACTGGTATTTGTCCCTCCTCCTCCCTCCACGCGATCGATACCTATTGACTTGTACGACCGTGTTGTTTTGACATTCTGAATTTAGTATTTGAGTTGGCTGTATGTTTTGCATAACAATCTTGTATTTTCATCAATAGTGAACAATGTGAAAGCAGACCATGACAGACAAGTTGAGCGGGGACAATACCGCGCCACATGCGGCGCTGAAGAGTGAGAATGGCGGCTGTAACGAGCCCCGTGTGGCGCTGTTGTACAAAGACGTATCAATATGCATAAATCAATACGACGAAGACGAAAATCCTACCGAGAAGAAGGACATTGGGGAGGCCGAGCAAAGTTTTCTGCGGACAGAGGAGGACCGAGTCAGTATCTCCAGCAGGCGGAGCGAGCACCCACCGGATCTGCATATACACGAGGAAGACGAGAAACACATACATAAACACGTGCCAAAGACCAGATTACAGTAAGTCGTGAATCCTACAAAATCATATAATAAAATATTACTGAAAACTATTTATGTTAAAGTCCGTTATGTAATAAGTGTGACATGTCTGCCCGGATGGCCTGTCATCAATGTAAAATACGTATCACATGACCCTGACACTACAACAATGTAACACAGTGGACATTCACGGACCCTAAATTTCATAGGTGAGACCAGGCGCCCGGGAGGAGTGAGCGTCTCCTGTTTGACTAGCCACACCCGCCGTGAATGTTCTTAAATACAGAAGAAACAAATATAAATAAGCACTGAATATATACATGAATGTGAACAAACAATGTGTAGAAGTGCCACTGCCACACATCGTCAGGAAAAAAGGTATAATAACACTCAAGTCAAACCCTCCGCGGGGAACTTTTTTACGAGCTTCACACTGCAAAGGGAATAAGTGTGACGTTCATGTAAAATACGAAAGTAACTGGTGTCACATGCCTATGATAGAAACATACATTATACGTGAATTTGTGTCCAGCACAATGTCATATGATCAAAAAGCATACATTTTGTGTGACTGTCCAGCACGATGTCGTCTGGTCAAGGAACATACATAGTATGTGTGACATAGTTTATTACAATGTCATTTAACTAAATATACATTATATGTGTGACTCTGTCTATCTCGGTGTCATTGGACAAGGGGATATGCATTGTATGTGTGACCGTGGCTATCACGATGCTGTATGGTCAAGGAACATACATTGTGCGGTTATTACTGCAACAGTGTCTTGTGGGAAAGTAACATATTGTATGTGTGACTGTGTCTGTCACGATGCCTTGTAGTTAAGGAACAAAAACTGCATTCATAACTTTGTCTATCACCATGTCATGTGACCAAGGAGCACGTGTTGTATATATGACGGTCTATTGCAGAGCCGTGTGACAAAAGGACATACATGGTATGTGTGACTGTGTCTATCACAATGGCGTGATGTCATTATGTGTATGTGTATCTGTGTGTGTTAGTTTGTTTAAGGGAACATGCATTGTATGGATAATCTTGTATATCACAATGTCGTGTGGCCAAGGAACATACGTTGTATGTGTGACTGTGTGCATCAGGATGTCGTGTGGCCAACGAACATACATTATATACATGTAAAACTGAGTGTATCACGAGTTGTGTGGTCAATGCTTTACTGCCTATGTATCTATGGTAATGCAAGTTGTGAAAGACCCCACCAACAATGGTGATATAGATGAGGCGTCATTATGGTACTTGAAAGCATGTGTTACATATATACATGGGTGATGTGAGAGGTGCCGCATGTTCAATTGATACGTATGAGAGTTCATGAAAAAAACTTGAGATTTGCACAATTAATGTACAAAACTAAATAATATGTTGGTACCAATGTCAAACACTGAGCAGTTACGGCGTTTTGTGACATTGTTCATTTCAGGAAGGCTCAGTTCCGAGTGAAGTGTGTGGTAGAACACGTGGCGTTTCGTCTCTTCACGATCATACTCATTCTGACGGATGTGACGTTGGTCATCGTCGACATCACGCTTGATCACAAGTTCCAAGACCACACATCCGATGCTATTGAAATTACCTCCCGTGTCATAGTAGCATATTTCGTCCTGGAGATCGGGCTTCGCATCTTTTACGGAGGGTAAGTATAATACATTGTCAAATGATATAATATATATATGGCCAGATCTTAATGAAGGACAGCATCTGTATGAATACAGTATGATATATAGTATATTGACTCACATATTCCTTTTTCTTCTGTTCCATCTTCTGAAGAAAGAAGATATTGCAAAGGCATACGTATGCCTCTCTTTTAGAGTGTTAAGCGGATGGCTTGCACAGCCGACCATCCGGGTTCAAATCCCGGATTGCGTCAATATGCTTATAAGGTTGGTTACCTCCTGCGTCCACTGATGTTGCAATATAACTGAAAAATTGTTGAAAGCCACGTAAAACACTTATCAACCAAACAACCGACCTCTCTCATAGAAACAAATAATTGACAAAGGTTGCATCTTTATGAATAAATGATTTTTAGCTCGCCAGGACGAAAGTCCGGAAAGCCATTGTATACCCCGGCGTCGTCGTTGCCGTTGTTGTCGTCCGTAGACAAAAACTTTAACCTAACTTTTGAGCCAAGAGGGGCAGAACCTTGAAACTTCAGACATAGATACATTATGGAAGGAGCTTTCATTTAAAACCATGACCTTTGACATTGTGACCATAACCTTGGAGTTTGACTTACTTTTCAATATCTTTAACCTTGGCTGTAACTTTTGAACTAAGAGGGGTAGGGCTTTGAAACTTCACACATGGATACCTTGTTGAAATCCTTTTCAGTTATGGCCATGACCATTGATCTTGTGACCTTGACCTTAAAGTTTTAATTTCTTTTCAAAAACTTTAACCTTGGCTATAACTTTTGAACCAAGTAGGGTTTGGCTTTGAAATTTCACTCATTGATACCTTGTGGAAGACCCTCTCATTTGGGATCATGATCTTTGACTTTTGACCTTGACCTTGGAGTCTGACCTACTTTTCAAAAACTAAAATCAGCTATAACCAAAAAGGAATAGGGCTTTGAAATTACACAAACATATACATTGTGGAAGGCCTTTTCATTTGGGACCATGGCCTTTGACCTTGCAGTTTGACCTACTTCTCACAAACTTTAATCTTGGCTATAGCTTTTGAACCAAGAGGGGTAGAGCTTTGAAAATTCATACATAGATACATTGTGAAAAGCCACTTCATTTGGGGACTTTGATTTTGTGACCTTGACCTTTGAGTTTGACATACTTTTCAAAAACTTTGTTACATCATTTGAACCAAAAGTGGTAGGACTTTGAAGCTTCAACCATAGGATCCTTAAATCAAGACCTTTCATTTTATACCATGACGTTTGAGCTTGTGACCTTGACCTTGGAATTTGACATACTTTTCCAAAACTTTTACCGGGGCTTTTTCTTTTGAAATATTAGAGATAGGGATTTCAGATATAGATCCATTGTGACCAGAGCTTTCATCTGCTTAACTTATGACCTCTACCTTGGTCTTGACCTTGAATTAAAAGAACATTGAAAATACACGCTTTCATTATGACTATGGCCCACTGGCAAGCTATGTTGTTTTGTAACCACTCTTGTTATGTTATACTCTAACAAAGTTTTTTTTCAGGAATTTTACAGAACATAAGAGAATCATTGTCAATCCTCCAACTTAATCTCTCTTCTCCTATAGTTTGAGGCCTCTTTTGTATTGTCTCCTTGCAGGAAGAAGTTTTTCAAGAGTTGCCTAGATGTGACTGACATGGTGGTGGTCTTGCTGACTTTCATTGTCGATCTGGCGCTCAGTAGCTATGCCAGGTATGTCCAGCTTATCTAGAAATCGAGATTTATATCTGGCGCTCAGTAGCTATGCCAGGTATGTCCAGCTTATCTAGAAATCGAGATTTATATCTGTCAAAGGTTTCACATATCATAAATGTATAAAAAACGCCCAGAAGTACCTCATTTGATATAAAAAGGCTTATTAAATTCAACAAAACAACAGAAACATACCAGTGACGAGAACAGACGAGATTATGCCGCGTTACAAACGAGATCAGGCGCATGAAAAGAGCAAGCATCTGATGTCAGCAAGCCATCCCCACCATGTATAAGTCTGTCATGTCTTTAGTATGCAGTACAGGAAAATCTAAATTCTTCGATTTTAGTCTAGTATATGAAACAAACACCAAACCATGAATAAGTTAAAAAAATATAGAGGAATGTTTCGGATGATCGCATGCGAAATAATATTTCTATTTGTGTTCATATACCGTATAGGAAGTATCAGATAGTATCTTAATTTTATTGTTTATCTTGTCGATCTAGCCCAGACTTGCCAGGTACGTTCTGTAATGATTATCGAGACCGAGTTTCACACTAAGATGCACTCCCTGTCTACAGCTCAGTCTATTTGATATTGTGACTGGTATTCTATATTTTGAGCAGTTTTCGTTGTATTGGGTAATACTGGTGAATAAAACACAATATGATATAGATAAAGTATCATGATACAGAGACGAGATATAATAATATATAGCTGAAATAAAATGATATATAGATATTATGATATATAGATGAGATATTGATATATAGTGAAATAGTAAGATTTATAGGTGAGATGTGGTGATATATAGATGAGATATTATAAGATACAGATAAGATATTATGACATATAGGTGAGATATTATGTATATAGTGAATTATCAAGATTTATAGGTGAGATATCATGATATATGAGATATTATAAATATAGAGGAGATGTTGATATATAGGTGAGATATTATGATATATAGTGAAATATCGTGATTTATTGATGATATTGTGTGATATATAGATGAGACATTATAAGATATAGGCAAAATACTATGATATATAGATGAAATATGATATATAGTGAAGTATCGTGATTTATAGGTTAGATATTGTGATATATAAATGAGATGTTATAAAATATGGACGCGCTATTATGATATATAAGTGAGACATTATGATATATAGGGAAATATCGTGATTTATAGGTGAGGTATCATGATATATAGATGAGACATTATAAGATATAGATGAGATATTATGATATATAGGTGAGGTTATGAAATATAGTTGAGATGTTCCTCAGAAATAGAAGCTATTTATAACCCTTAATACCGACTTAGTTCCCGTTCAGACGGACACCCTTTTGTGAAACTCGCCCCTGTCAACCAATCCAGCATGGTGTTCTCATAAGTATGTTTCTGGTGGTGAATACTTGCGACCAGTGCTAATCTTTGTATGTGCACGTGCTGTATCGTGTCGATAGAAACATAAGGTATCTTTTATTACGTTCCGACTTATGTCGATACTATCAACATTGATGGATTTATTTACGAGTAATCATGATTCCAAAGAGAGGGTCCAGTTTTATGCCTTGTAGCATACACCCTTCACCGGTAAAAACATGAAATGCCGTGGAATGACGAAAAGTGATTGAGGGGAAGAAAAAGTGGAGGAGAAGTCTAGATTGATTGATTGATTATTGTTTTACGCCACTCCACGATTATTTCACGTATATGGTGACGGCATCTGCCTGATACATTGCATAGAAATTGAGACCTTTGCAACGGTCCCACTCGAAGCAGTGAGGGATCTTTTACGTGCCACGCCTACCGTGACACGGGACCTCGGTTTTTACTGTCTCATCCGAAAGACAGGAACTGTCTCGAAGTATCATATATGTCTCAAAGATTTAAATTAAAAAATACATGTAATGTTTTGAATAAAAATTACATAATGACATCTGACTCAGAACAATGTTGAATCTGGTCGTTGGTTTTCTTTGTTATTCACTTAACTGTGATAAATGATAGATTCTGTCAGAGTTCACGCGTATGTCACATCTTTCTTTTCACGTGACTTAACTTTCCATGGATACAGCAGCCTCCGTATTTCAGAGCTGTTGTGAATGGTACTTTTCCCTCTGGTTTAAAAGTTTGTGTGTATTATGGTAAATAGAGTATATATGTGTGTATTATGGTAAATAAAATATATTTATAAAGGTAGTTTTCCTTCCGACTTCAGGTCCAGTACACAGAGGTAAACCTTTATGTGTTTGGAATATTTGTTACTATTCAATCACTTTATCTTCATATTAGCATGGCGTATGTTGTACCAAGAACCTGGCATGGGCAGTATTCGCTCACCTGAGTTACGATCTATTTGACCATAAATACACGCTAAAATAGGGATTCCAAAATAGGTACATGTAAATATTAGTGAATATACATAAACAATTCATTCATGGGTTTATTTGTTCATGGAATATCAATTTAACTAAAAGTTTTTTGATATGCAATTTTCTCTCTCTCTCTCTCTCTCTCTCTCTTCACACTTTTATATATATATATACGTCCGTTCATTGTGTAATGTGTTATGGTACAGCGGAATCCCTCTGTCCGTAATGCTTTGTACAGTCTGTAATTTCTACATGCTTTTTAAAAATAAGTTCATATGTGGTAGAAATACATGTTATATTCTTTATTGGAAAGAAGCCTGTAATGGCCTTCACTCAAGATCTTAAATCCAAAGTAAAGTCGGAGGCATCTACGTAGAAATTTTCTTGTCCGAACCATAATTTCTACACGTTTAAATACGATATATTCACACCTGATAGCAAGTTCCTTATAGAAAGAGAATTTGACTTGATTATTACTGAGATAATGGCATTCAAGACAAAGGCCCCTGTCAGCTTAGAAGATTGTTATTGCATTGTATTGTCTTGTCCTGATTAGAATTCATATATTTTTTTTCTTTTGAAGAAGTTTATAATTTGAAGAAATGTTCTGTATGGAAAGAACGTGTGTCATGACCTTGAAAATTTTAATGCAAATTCACACATTTTAAGTCAAGGTCACTGCTTAAGGTGAAATATTAGTTGCTTTGAATTATTGAACCGAAATTTAGTGACTTTCTCAAGAAAAAAAAAGCACGGCATTCAGTATCTTTTTGAGTTAATTCCACAAGAATTGTTGCGTTTTGTAGAAAGTTGCTACCCTGAAATCAAGCGGTGGTGTATCATTCATCGCAGGCGTGAATCTTGTTTTCACAATGCACGATACTATTTTAAATTTCTATTTGATGTTTTTAGTTTCCAAAACTCGAATTTTCACTCATCTGTTTATACAAATTCACATTGTATAATTTCTTATTCATGTTTGAAGAATTACACCTATTTTAATTTTCTATTGTCCTCTTATCAGTTTGATTTATGCCTGCATCGAATATTTGTTTTGATGGAACAACTAATACATTTTTGACTTTAAGCTATTACACATTTTAAAAGCAAAAATAATGAATATCAGTGATCTATACTAGAAGGCTAGATGATCCAGGTAAGATTACACATCACTGCATCAACAATATGGTGGACTTGTCTTGTGATCTATGATTCTTATGAATTATACAAGCGATGCTTCTTGCCACATAACTACTCTAACAGGGATATATAGAGGAACATTTGAAATTGTCACTGGGGAAGTTCTATGGTCGATATAGGGATCTAGTGCAATACGAGACTAGCCCTTTCAAGAATGATAACCGACAGTTTGAGATCTGATCATACAAACTAACCATTTTGAACGTTTTGACTATACTTGATTTCACATTTTATGTATTCATACAGACGTTTGTTCACGTGCATTTCCAACTCCGTAATTTTAGTTTAACAGCATTTTATACCGTGAATGGGATAATTTGACTTGGTGCCCTTGTCTTTTTCATGTGCTCATGTGTAGTTACTTCCTGGACGGTAAAGCTGTTGCAGGACTTTTGCGACGGGTGTTTCATACAAGCAGGAGACGCATACTCCTCCCGGGCACCTGGTCTCACTTCATATTATATTCGAGTGCGCGTTTGTCTAAATATGACGTTGTACACGACATTGTCCTGTTATTTCTTGGACTTTGAAATATGGTTAATCCTTCGGGACTTATTGGATGTTTACTATTACGTATCGTGTGATAACGAGTTGGTTAATATTTTTTACTGTAATACCTGATCTATCAATGTAAAGCTGGGTCTATTGATTTATCCCCGGACATTTTACTGTTATCTGATGGGTTGTTTATATCATATAGTATGATACATGTATATATTGAAGGTCAGGTGTGATTGGTGGAAACCTTGCGTCGTATCACCGGGATTGGTAGGAATATCACCATATGATACATGGCGTAGTGGTCATATCTGATTGGTTTAATTAATCACGTGATATGTCCCTTGTTACATGTAACTGGTTTATAACATATTTCAGATGAGTTGTGATTGGTTTACATCATCACGTGACGTATTTCAGGTTAGGTGTGATTGGTCGGACCCTCCGTATCATCAGGATTGGGAGGAGTATCATCATTATGGTTCAACAATATCGTCACATGACGACAGCCGCCCGACAAACTGTGTCCCAAAATAAACGACGCTACATGATGGACGGCTTTAACCTTGACCTCTGCTACATCACAGGTGATTGTTACAATAATGAATTATAATTGTTTTGTAAACCCACCCCCCCCTTTTTTTATAAAAAAATTAAGATTATACAATATCATTAAAGTTTTATAAAATACGTGATAACCTGATGTCATCAAGAAATATCTCTTGCATCATTTTGAAGACGCTGTTCACACCCTAATTCGCCATGTTTACCCAGAAACCTCAGTATAGGGATATAATACAACCCCTCCATTACGCGTACATGTATCACTACAGTCATGTGAATTTATTATTTCTTTCATTGAATTTCAGAGCGTGTTATTGCTATGTCATTCCCATCATCTGGTGTCAGAAGATTGTACAGAAATCCGATAAATGTAAGTGTGTAATTCAGCTCCCTACAGACTGCCTTAGTACACGGTGTCCTGTATATATGTAGCTGCTACTTGTAGCTTACTGTATACAGACGATGTGATGTTAGAAACCCATGTGGTAATATTTAGTTTACCCTGTATAATGACACTGAGTAATAATTACATAGTGAAAGCCATATTGTGTAAGTATGTTGATCTTCGTTAATGTTTTATCTTGTGGGTGTTTGTGAACAAGTAACACTCTGTTAAGAAATAGGTTTCAGTGTCACTGACACTTCATATACTTGATTAGTTCCTCTCAACTGTATGCCCAGTGTTTAAAGTTCCCTCTCTCTTCTTTACAACGGGAGGCGGCAAGTTCTGTGAGAAATTTTGGAAGTAATCTTTTGTAATGAAATTATTTTTGACCGGATTGCAAAGCAGTTCCGGTCTATAGATTTGCTGTGTCCGTCAGTTCTGTCTTTCTGTCTATTCATGAGCATTTTCGTTAAGTTTCTGGTTGAAGCATAATCTACTTTGGTTAAGTTTCTTGTTGAAGCAAAATCTCAGCAACTAAGAAAAGTATAAACATAGTATTTCACATATACCAGTACATTCCTTATGACCAGAGTTTTCAAATTATTTCGTAGGGCTTTGATACTTCACACATAGGTTCTTTATGACCGAAACTTTCACTTCATACCATGACTTTTGACCTTGACCTTGCTTAGAATTTGGTTTACAGTCCAACCATACCGTGCCTAGTGGTTTCTTGTTCTTTCTGTATTCACTATCTCTGACTAAAGCAAATGTTGAAGCCTTTGTATCTCACCTTGTTAATGGAAAGTAGCGGTGTACCATAGACTCTTTCACGTTAACTGCGGGCTGACGTTTTGTATCTCACTTTGTTAGTGGAAAGTAGCGGTGAACATACGACCCTTTTACGTGAACGGCGGGCTGAGGTTTTGGATAGTAGCTGTGAACTATAGACCCTTTCACGTGAACTGCGGGCTGACGTTTTGTATCTCACTTTGTTAGTGGATATTAGCGGTGTACCATAGACCCTTTCACGTTAACTGCGGGCTGACGTATTTTGATGACAAGGTCAAAGGTTACCTATGACAATGACTTGACCTTTGGCTTAAAATGGTTAAGTTTGGAAGAGTGAATGTTTAAGGACTCAGAACTGTAAGTTCTATTGGACCTTGACTGGATGATAGGGTATGACCTTGACTGGATGATAGGGACCTTGACTGGTTGATAGAGTATGACTTTGACTGGATAATAGGGACCTTGACCTTGACTTGATGATAGGGACTTTGACTGGATAATAGAGTATGACCTTGACTGGATGATAGGTACCTTGACTAGATGATAGGGTATAACCTTGACTGGACGATGGGGACCTTGACTGGATGATAGGATATGACCTTGACTGGATAATAGGGACCTTAATGGATGATAGGGACCTTGACTGGGTGATAGGGTATGACCTTGACTGGATAATAGGGACCTTGATTAGATGATAGGGTATGACCTTGACTGGATGATAGGGTATGACCTTGACTGGATGATAGGGTATGACCTTGACTGGATGATAGGGACCTTGACTGGATAATAGGGTATGACATTGACTGGATGATAGGATATTATCTTGACTGAATGATAGGGTATGACCTTGACTGGATGATAGGGACCTTGACTGGATGATAGGGTATGACCTTCACAGGGTGGTAGGGGCCTTGATTGGATAATAAGTATGACCCTGACTTGATGATAGGGTATGGCCTTGACTGGATGATAGGATATTACCTTGACTGAATGATAGGGTATGGCCTTGACTGGATGATAGGGTATGGCCTTGACTGGATGATAGGGACCTTGACTGGATGATAGGGTATGACCTTGAGTGGATGATAGGGTATGACCTTGAGTGGATGATAGGGTATGACCTTTGCTGGGTGATAAGGACCTTGACTGGATGATAGGATATAATCTTGACTGGATGGTAGGGTATGACCTTGAAAGGATGATAGGGTATGAAAGTGATTGTATGATAAGGTATGACCTTTATTGAATAGGGTATAACCTTGACAGGATGATAAGGTATGACCATGACTAAGTGATAATGACCTTAACTGGGAGATAGGATTTGACCTCTAGTTGGTTCAAAATCAACTTCTGACCAGTCTGATATTCAAAATGCTTCCCTACAAACAAATTTTCAGATCCTTCAATATTAAAAATTTCAAATTCAAATTGATACTCCAACTGTAGTTTACATCCAAATGATAAAACCTTAAATATTTTCCATAGTGTAAATTAATAATTTACTTGTGTTGCACCAAACAATAATTGATAACAATATTATGAAAAGTGGTCGTCTCTGTTTGGGAATTGAACTCAGGACTTTTGTATTTGCAGTCTAGTGCTCTACAAAATGAGCTGAAGGGAATTCCCTCAATCTGAGTCAATAACAACTGTAATGGATAGTATAACACCAAAAATCATTAAAATCTTTCCAGAATTGTGAATTATTATGCTAGAAATCTCATTGAAGTCCTCTATTTAAAGATCATCTTATCTTTTATGACAACTGCAGAGTCTGCATTTCATTCATGATCTCATGACATTTTTTTTTTCACAGGAAGTTGCCAGGTTTTTAGACACCAAACATAAAGACCATTATAAAGTGTATGACTTGTGTAGTAAGTATTGTTATTAATTGTATGTAGGACTAAGAATAAAATTCATCTTTGTTGTAATTATTTCATTTCATGAATCAAAGCTGATGAATTTAGGTCACGCTGCCCGAGAAAGCCCTCTGATGAGATATGACAACTCATTCACTCTAATGAGATATGACAACTCATTCACTCTGATGAGAAATGACAACTCATTCACTCTGATGAGATATGACAACTCATTTACTCTGATGAGATATGACAACTCATTCACTCTGATGAGATATGACAACTCATTTACTCTGATGAGATATAACAACTCATTTACTCTTATGAGATATGACAACTCATTTACTTTGATGAGATATGACAACTCATTTACTGTGATGAGATATGACAACTCATTTACTCTTATTAGATATGACAACTCATTTACTTTGATGAGATATGACAACTCATTTACTTTGATGAGATATGACAACTCATTTACTCTGATGAGATATGACAACTCATTTACTCTTATTAGATATGACAACTCATTTACTTTGATGAGATATGACAACTCATTTACTCTGATGAGATATGACACCTCATTTACTCTGATGAGATATGACAACTCATTTACTCTTATGAGATATGACAACTCATTTACTTTGATGAGATATGACAACTCATTTACTCTGATGAGATATGACAACTCATTTCCTTTGATGACTCACTGTTCAGTTGAATGAAGATAATTTATGGTGTGAAATCTTGATTGATGAAATACTTGCACCACATTAGTCAGTGTATTGACTGGTTAAGTACTTATACAGGATATGTTTATTTGTCTCCATGTTGGCTGATGTAGCATATCAACAGGATATGATAACTGGTCTTATACCACTTTTGAACTATTTGAATATGATTAATACAGCATGTGATATACTTTGAGTAAATTATTTATAGAAACCATAATAACACGTATACCAATACATGACTGTATAGATGCTTAAGTTAATCTGTATGAATATTCGTAAAGGAATGTTTCCCTGTAAAATTCAATATGTAGAGGTACAATGCCAGTGATCCAATCCAATAGACCATGCAGTGAGGCTGAGGCTTTCGTATGTACTGTGGGACTAACGATTTGGGGAAGAATAGTTATGTTTCCTATAAGATTTTGACATCATTATCCGATATTGATTGTCTCTTACGTCATTTTGCGGGAACAGTGATCATTTTTTCCCCCCGAGACATCAGTCCTGCAGTTATTGTGAAAGGGTCTATGTTTGCAGCCAGCAATTTTCATCAATTTCATGATTGTGCAAATCCAAAGTCATGAGATCCTTATTTTGTTAACATAACTAAGTTCCTATTTAGATGGTACTGGATCTATATAGTACAAAATGTTATTGTTCTAAGTGAATTATCGTGCCCTTTGGTAACTTTTTTGTATTTGTAACAGAATTTAACACATTGTCCCATCTTTCTGTCTGATATCCTATTCTTGGCAGTCTTAATAGTAAGGAATATTTTTTTCACCAGGTGAACGTAATTACGATAAATCAGTGTTCCATGGACGAGTGGAAAGGATATTTATAGATGACCACAATGTCCCAACTATCGCGTAAGTGTTACAGCAAAGAAGTTGATTCATCATATTCATTGTCAGGTTTTAGTTACATAATTTATGGAATCACAAGCCTTTATGATATTACCTATTACCCATTACCTGTATTATCATAAAACAGACAAACTGTTGTTTGCTTTACCTGTATTATTATAGAATGGACAAACTGTTGTTTGCTTTACCTGTATTATTATAGAACGGATAAACTGTTTTGGCTTTATCTGTATTATTATAGAAAGGACAAACTGTTTTGGCTTTACCTGTATTATCATAAAGCAGACAAGCTGTTGTTGGCCTTGAAATATTTTCATATAATAGAGAAAAGCAAAGTCGGCATTGTCAAGCAAGATTGATTTAGATGTCTGATTCCTTCCACTTTCATTATTTTGTGTTATGGTTTATATTTTCATTTCATTTTGTTTTGTTATCTATTACCTAGGGATTTCTGTGTTATGATAACCTCATTTACTTCTCCATGAGTCATTGTTATTCCATGCATAATTGTGTATCACTTTTAATAAGACATTTCTGTTCGTTATTCATATCTTCCTACAGACATTCAGTGTTCATTTCTGTTACATATTTCAATAAAACTTTGCCTTCTTTCTGTTTGTTATTCATATCTTCCTACAGACATTCAGTGTTCATTTCTGTTACATATTTCAATCAGAGACCAAATTTTGAATTTCAGTGACATGATCTCATTTGCTAAGAATGTGCGTGAATGGCTGTCAGCAGATGACCTGAATGTCATTGCCGTACACTGTAAGGGTGGGAAAGGTCGGACGGGCACCATGATCTGTACGTGGCTGGTGGACTGTCAGATGTTTGAGGAAGCTGAGGTAAGGTACACACTGTCGGGAAGCTGAGGTAAGATACACACTGTCGAGGATTATTAAGTTTGTTGTTGCTCTGGAAAAACATTGTGCCCAACAATTTTTCTGACCTTAATATATGCTACTCTCAAATGGTCCATGGTCTGTCAAATGGTCCATGGACTGTCATATGGTCCATGGACTGTCAAATGTATTTGGAAGCAGAAATATCATGCCCAATAATCTTTTCATTTTTTCTGACCTTGACATGCTCCTCTGAGACAATCCATCACACAATGACATTATAGTCTCTCCTTGTAGGGCATGTAGTTAATTGTCAGTGAATGAAACAAAATGTTGAAAAGGCTATGATAGAAATATTCTTATCTTGTTTTTTCTTAGAAAAGCTTGGATTACTTTGGGTACAGAAGAACAGACTTGCATGCTGGGACTACTTTTCAGGGAGTTGAGACACCTAGTCAGGTAGGAACAACACATCAGAAAAAAGAAGAAATATCCACATTTATATGTAAACCAGGGTTACAATTTACCGTCCCATTAAACAAAATACAACATTGTGATGATGTCACCTCAGGTCTAACGAACCTCCGACAATGACTTGTCAGTTTATGACATCATATATTAAATAGAACAATGGAAAATCCTCTGAATGTCATGTTTTGTTACAAACTGTTGCAGAGTGAATACTGTATAAGTAGGTTGAAATAATCTCATAAAGAGGCTGTGATGAAGAGATTTTTGTGATTATAAGTCATACAGAAGTACTCCAAAAGATTCATTCTTCAGGAAATATGTGTAGGGTTAAGAGAAAAGAAGAATGAAGTATGAGGACATACAAGACACATGTATGTTTGTTGGTGTATATACAGCTAACGTGTAAAAATGTCAACCTGTTTGTAACTAAGGGATAAAATCAAAAAATCAAACTCTCGAAAATCAAACAGTAGTTTCAATATATTTTGTTGTATCACTACCCGGTAGTTATTTTTCATAATCATTACATATTCTCTGTTCTAGAAGCTAAAGGCGATTGATTTTATTTTTACATTAGAGTCGCTTTGTGCGCTATTATGAAGATGTTGTCAAAAAGCTTGACAGAAATGTTCCCAAACAAGTTGAATTACAACTTCTCCAGATCAATATCACTGGAATAAAAAGTAAGTATCAATATTACTGATCAGGTATTATCAAAATAATCATTGCCCAGTGGGCAATGAGTTACCGAAAGAAAAGTAAGTATCAATGTTACTGATAAGGTATTAACAAATAATCATCGCCCAGTGGGCATCAAGATATCAAAAGAAAAGTAATTATCAATATTGCTGATCAGGTACTAACAAATGATCATTGCCCAGTGGGCATTGAATTATCAAAAGAAAAGTAAGTATCAATATTACTGATCAGTTACTAACAAATTATCATTGCCCAATGGGCATAGAGTTATCAAAAGAAAAAGTAAGTATCAATATTACTGATAAGGTATTAACAAAATAATCATTGCCCAGTGGGCATCAAGATATCAAAAGAAAAGTAAGTATCAATATTACTGATCAGTTACTAACAAATGATCATTGCCCAGTGGGCATTTAGTTATAAAAAGAAAAAGTAAGTATCAATATTACTGATAAGGTATTAACAAAATAATCATTGCCCAGTGGGCATCAAGATATCAAAAGAAAAGTAAGTATCAATATTACTGATCAGTTACTAACAAATGATCATTGCCCAGTGGGCATTTAGTTATAAAAAGAAAAAGTAAGTATCAATATTATTGATCAGGTATTAACAAAATAATCATTAAACAGTGGGCATTGAGTTAACAAATAAAGTAAGTAGTAACATTACTGATCAGGTATTTGAAAAAAAAGAAACAAACCCTGTTTCCCAGTAGGTAATAAAATTTATTACAGTGATAACCCTGCTGCTTATTGCTGATCATCCTCATTATAATGCTATTGGCATGTATGTATAGTGCATGATTGACGGATATAAATGTAATATGTTTTTGTGTTACAGCTATAGGACCAGGAAATGGATCAGATCTGTCTTTGCATCTGTCAGAAGGAAGACAAAACATTTTTAAGTGTCGTTTTAATGATTCCCAAGAGTGTGAGGTAACTACTTTTCTTGTCATCTAAAATGGCTATTTTTGGTGTATTGTTCTTGTAATATGATATATGGCAGCTGTTGCCAGAAAACTTATTATCCTATAATTTGATTTGACAACTTCTGCCAGATAAATTTTATTCTAGTGACTTGATATGACATTTTGTCTGGTTTTGATTGATTGATTATTGTTTTACGTCACTCCACGATTATTTCACGTATATGGTGACGACATCTGCCTGATGCATTGCATACAAATTTAAACCTTTGAACGGACCCACCTGAAGCAGTGAGGGATCTTTTACGTGCCACGCCTGCTGTGACAAGGGACCTCAGTTTTTACTGTCTCATCTGAAAGACAGAACACTGGTGTGCCCAGGGCGGGAGTCAAACCCTGGACCTCTGGGTCACAAGCCGAGCACCTTATCTACTAGGCTACACCGGCTTCATTTTGTCTGGTAACATCATTACATCATTCCTATGATTTGATTTGACAACTTTGTGAGGTAACATTACTCTACTGTCTGCGCCACTCACTCTGGAAACTGGAAAATCTGGATTTTCAGTTATTCATTTTCAGAATAATTTCAAAAAGGCAAAACCATTCGATAGATCTTGTTTAGTCGTAACTTTTGGTGTATGCTATATGTTTGTATAAAGAAGCGTTCATGTTTTATAGAAAAAATCAATTTTAGATAGGGCGATTTCTATGTTAAATTTTGACGTGACGTCGCCAAGTTTCCCATCGACTCAATGTTAAACATCGGCGACGTCACGTCAAAATTAACATAGAAAACGCCCTATCTAAAATGATTTTTTCCCTATAAAATACGAATGCTTCTTCGTAGAAACATATAACATACACCAAAAGATACGACATAACAAGATCTGTCGATTGATATTTATTTTAAAGATAAGTAAGTGAAAATCCAGATTTTTCGGTTTACAAAGTGAGTGGCGCAGACAGTAGTGATTTTATTTGACATTTTTTGCTAGGTTATGCCGAGGCAATATCATGCTCATAACCTTATATAGTGACTGTTGCCATAGTGACAAGTTACATAGCTCTTATGATCTGATATGGAGACTGTTGCCAAGTGACATATAGTTCTTGTGATCTGATATGGAGACTGTTGCCAAGTGACATATAGTTCTTATGATCGGATATGGAGACTGTTGCTAAGTGACATATAGTTCTTGTGATCTGATATGGAGACTGTTGCCAAGTGACATATAGTTCTTATGATCGGATATGGAGACTGTTGCCAAGTGACATATAGTTCTTGTGATGTGATATGGAGACTGTTGCCAAGCGACATATAGTTCTTGTGATCTGGTATGGAGACTGTTGCCAAGTGACATATAGTTCTTGTGATGTGATATGGAGACTGTTGCCAAGCGACATATAGTTATTGTGATCTGGTATGGAGACTGTTGCCAAGTGACATATAGTTCTTGTGATGTGATATGGAGACTGTTGCCAAGCGACATATAGTTATTGTGATCTGGTATGGAGACTGCTGCTAAGTGACATATAGTTCTTGTGATCTGGTATGGAGACTGTTGCCAAGTGACATATAGTTCTTATGATCGGATATGGTGACTGTTGCCAAGTGACATATAGTTCTTATGATCGGATATGTAGACTGTTGCCAAGTGACATATAGTTCTTATGATCTGATATGGAGACTGTTGCCAAGTGACATATAGTTCTTATGATCTGATATGGAGACTGTTGCCAAGTGACTTATAGTTCTTATGATCGGATATGGAGACTGTTGCCAAGTGACCTATAGTTCTTATGATCTGGTATGGAGACTGTTGCCAAGTAACCTATAGTTCTTATGATCTGGTATGGAGACTGTTGCCAAGTGACCTATAGTTCTTATGATCGGATATGGAGACTGTTGCCAAGTGACATTAGTTCTTATGATCTGATATGGAGACTGTTGCCAAGTGACATATAGTTCTTATGATCTGGTATGGAGACTGTTGCCAAGTGACATATAGTTCTTATGATCTGATATGGAGACTGTTGCCAAGTGACATATAGTTCTTGTGATGTGATATGGAGACTGTTGCCAAGCGACATATAGTTCTTGTGATCTGGTATGGAGACTGTTGCCAAGTGACATATAGTTCTTGTGATGTGATATGGAGACTGTTGCCAAGCGACATATAGTTATTGTGATCTGGTATGGAGACTGTTGCCAAGCGACATATAGTTATTGTGATCTGGTATGGAGACTGCTGCTAAGTGACATATAGTTCTTGTGATGTGGTATGGAGACTGTTGCTAAGTGACATATAGTTCTTGTGATCTGGTATGGAGACTGTTGCCAAGTGACCTATAGTTCTTATGATCTGGTATGGAGACTGTTGCCAAGTGACCTATAGTTCTTATGATCAGATATGGAGACTGTTGCCAAGTGACATATAGTTCTTATGATCGGATATGGAGACTGTTGCCAAGCGACATATAGTTCTTATGATCGGATATGGAGACTGTTGCCAAGTGACATATAGTTCTTATGATCTGATATGGAGACTGTTGCCAAGTGACATATAGTTCTTATGATCTGATATGGAGACTGTTGCCAAGTGACCTATAGTTCTTATGATCTGGTATGAAGACTGTTGCCAAGTGACCTATAGTTCTTATGATCTGGTATGGAGACTGTTGCCAAGTAACATATAGTTCTTGTGATCTGATATGGAGACTGTTGCCAAGTGACATATAGTTCTTATGATGTGATATGCAGATTGTTGCCAAGTGACCTATAGTTTTTATGATCTGATATGGAGACTGTTGCCAAGTGACATATAGTTCTTATGATCTGATATGGAGACTGTTGCCAAGTGACATATAGTTCTTATGATCTGGTATGGAGACTGTTGCCAAGTGACATATAGTTCTTATGATCTGATATGGAGACTGTTGCCAAGTGACATATAGTTCTTGTGATGTGATATGGAGACTGTTGCCAAGCGACATATAGTTATTGTGATCTGGTATGGAGACTGCTGCTAAGTGACATATAGTTCTTGTGATCTGGTATGGAGACTGTTGCCAAGTGACATATAGTTCTTATGATCTGATATGTAGACTGTTGCCAAGCGACTTATAGTTCTTGTGATCTGGTATGGAGACTGTTGCCAAGTGACATATAGTTCTTGTGATCTGGTATGGAGACTGTTGCCAAGTGACATATAGTTCTTATGATCTGATATGTAGACTGTTGCCAAGCGACTTATAGTTCTTGTGATCGGATATGGAGACTGTTGCCAAGTGACATATAGTTCTTGTGATCTGATATGGAGACTGTTGCAACATAATTATAGATCTTTTTATCTGGTATTGAGTGATAGATGTTGCCAGGATACTACCATGTTCTTATATCAAGGAATACTTGTTGCCAAGCAGCGTTAATGTTCTTTTTAGCTTGCCAGGACGAATGTCCGGAGAGCTATTGTCATACCCATGGCATCGTTTTCTGTATGGTCGTGTGCAGACAAAAACTTTAACCTGGGTTATAGTTTTACAACCATATGAGATAGGGCTTTCATACTTTACATGTGTATTCCTTGTGACAAGACGTGCTCATTGGTACAAAAGATTTTGGCCTACTCACCTTGACCTTTGACCTACTTTTCAAAAATTTTAATCTTGGTCATAACTTCTGAGCAGCAAGAGACAGGATTTTCATATTTCATGTGACTGTGTATTCCTCGTTACAAGACATGTTCATTCGTACAAAAATTTTGGCCTACTCAATGAGCTATGTTGTCTTCTGACAACTCTTGTTGTAGATCTAAATACAATACCTTAGACTCAGCCTGGCTTACTCCATACACATTCTTTTTTTCTTGCAGAGAAAGTTATGTATCTATCAAACCGAACCTAGGCATGTCTTTATTTGGTAAATACACAGGGTGCTTGCTTATGACCAAGAGGTTTTGTGATCATGTACCACTAGTGACTTGCCAGTATTCTGTCTTTCAGATGAGACGAGGAAGTTGAAGTTTCATATCATGGTAAACATGGCTTGTAAAATATCACTCACTGCTTTGGATGGGTCCGTTGCATAGGTTTAAATTTCTTTGCAATGCCTCAGACAGATGTTGTTGTCATTTAAGTTTAATGATATTGGAGTGATCAAAAAACTGGAAATAACATTTATTAATCATTTTACTTCATTAGCTTCTGCATGACATGGAAGAGGATAAAATAGAAGTAAAACTTCGAGACCCGCCTATAGTGAAAGATGACGTCAAGGTGAAATTCACCTCTACTTCAGTAAGTGCATAATTTATATACTACACAGTTTCCAGTGGAGGTGACGCCCTTGTTATGATATTGTGTGGCTGTGACACTCTCTATACAGTGTTTTTCTCTATTTATTTTATGTATGCAGTGTTGAAAAATCGGATCATTTGTAAGTTCTTAGGGTGGGTGCAGATCATATCCACACCATAGACGCTTACTCCACAAAGGAAACTGGGAAGGTTTCCAGGGCTTCATCCACTGTTGTCATTGCTGTTGTATGCTGTGGTCATATATTGCTATGAATGCTACCGTGACATACATGTATCACAAGTAATCTTTATATTTTAATTCATTCTAGTAAGTAAATGTACGTCAAATACAGCAAGTAGATTCACATTTCACCTGTTCAGTAAGTAGATAAATCTCTTACCTGTTCAGGTAGTAGATAAATCTCTTACCTGTTCAGTAAGTAGATAAATCTCTTACCTGTTCAGGTAGTAGATAAATCTCTTACCTGTTCAGGTAGTAGATAAATCTCTTACCTGTTCAGGTAGTAGATACAATTCACCTGTCCAGCAAGTAGATTTACCTCTCACCTTTTCATGAAACAGATTCATCTCTCACCTGTTCAGAGTAGTTACAACTCACCTGTCCTGCAAGTAGGTGTACGTTTCATCTGTTCATTAAGCAGACCTCTCCTCTTCATTAAACATTACTAAAAGCCTTCCTACCTTTATGATTATAGATAATTAATTCAATTCATTCTTTGTTTTAGGTGAAAGTACCTAAAGGTTACGATTCCTGTGCTTTTTATTTTTGGTTTCACACTTCATTCATTGAAAATCTCAGGTAAGTATATAGTATTTCTTTCTGTTTGAAGATAAGGTATATTGAATTGAATCTCCTACATGTATAAGGACACAATCAAGTGGGGCTCTTACAATACAAAGTTGTAGTTTAGAACTTAAGTCTGTATTCTTCCTATTATATAAGAGAATCCTTAGGAATTGAAAAAAAATTTAAACTTATTATTAATCACATTCAGCTTTGCCATTTACCTGTTTACATTCAATGTGTAATGCTTTCATACCTGAAGTCTGTCATAAGACGTCAGGGTAACAAATCATAATTGTTAGCATTCTTTTTTGCATTTCCTTCCATATGATTCAAATGGTAACTTGCTGTAATCTAGAAATTGGTATTGAGGAAAAATTTAGATTTTTTTCAATTGTTGTCAAGTCTCTCTTTGAGAAAAATTTGAACTGAAGTTGTATGTTGGGATCTGAGAATTCAAATTGGTACAAAACCAAATCATAATTGGCATTGATGACTGGTTAAGTTCAAGTTCTGCATTGAATCACATTATGGTATTCGCTTTTCTGAAGTATAAATTGGATCTCTTGTCATACACATTGATTGATCCTTGTCATATACATTGATTGATCCTTGTCATATACATTGATTGATCCTTGTCATATACATTGATTGATCCTTGTCATATACATTGATGGATCTCTTGTCATATACATTGATTGATCCTTGTCATATACATTGATTGATCCTTGTTATATACATTGATTGATCCTTGTCATATACATTGATTGATCCTTGTTATATACATTGATTGATCCTTGTCATACACATTGATTGATCCTTGTCATATACATTGATTGATCCTTGTCATATACATTGATTGATCCTTGTCATATACATTGATTGATCCTTGTCATATACATTGATGGATCTCTTGTCATATACATTGATTGATCCTTGTCATATACATTGATTGATCCTTGTTATATACATTGATTGATCCTTGTCATATACATTGATTGATCCTTGTTATACACATTGATTGATCCTTGTCATATACATTGATTGATCCTTGTCATATACATTGATTGATCCTTGTTATACACATTGATTGATCCTTGTCATATACATTGATTGATCCTTGTCATACACATTGATTGATCCTTGTTATATACATTGATTGATCCTTGTCATATACATTGATTGATCCTTGTTCTATGTCACATCAGGATTATAGCATTTGTTTAAGGAATTACATTCATGATTTATTTTTCTGTGGAGGTTTAGAAGTAAAACCAATTTACAAACTGTATAATCCGCAAAACTATATAATCTGCAAAGTGGATTATACAGTTTGTAAATCGTTTCCTTTTTCTATACTTTCATAGAAAAATAAATTATAGATGTCATTTCTTATAATTTATTTCTTTGTTGAAAAGACACAAATATTTTGAGGAAACTTGCAATATGTATTGAAAAAAAGTCAAACATTTTGAAATTGGTGCATTGATAATGAACGATAGCGGTGGCCAAATTGTCATGCGACTTGTTTTTATACTTTTACTGATACATACAAAAACAGCTCTAATAATGCAGTTAAATAGTCTTCATATGACAGTTACCTTGAAAATCAGTTTATATGGCAACGTTATCTGCCTGAAGCAATGCATAAATAGCTGTGTCACGAACCTATTTGGCTTAGTGAGTAATTTTTACGTACCACACCTACCATGTCACATGACCTTTCTGCTGGCTTGTCCGAAAGAAGGGATACCAACGAGTCTCCAGCAGGATTTGAACTGGGGACCTCTTGATTACAAGCCAAGCAACTGACCAATTAGCTACACTGGCCCCGTGTAAAATACAAAATGAATTTGAAATATAAATATTATTGTTTCCAGGATATGTATCCCTAGAGACGAGATGGACAACCCCCATAAAAAGAAAGTACATCGTATATTCCGAGACTGTTTCTCTGTGGAACTGTTATTTGCTGAAGTGCCATCCTCGTAGTTCATCATGTGTTACCTATAAGGATATTCTTCGTACATGTCACAGTGGACTTTACAACAAAGATCCCAGACAAAAAATAAACTGTTGGTACCGGTATTTATAATATTGATACTTTTATTTTTAAAATTTTTATCATCTGTGTCATATGCATTAATATATTTATAAATGATGAAAATGCCATTACTTTGTGATAGAATCATGGTTATCTGGTTATGTTTGTCATATTTTCTGTTTCCATAGAAATGGAGAAATTGTTTTATAACATATCATTATTATCTAACTTATATTCCATCAAGATATGTTTGTCTTTCAAAATACTGAAAATGAGATAAGATCGTTTTAGAAACTTGTATAGGATAGAATTATTTTTATGTGAAATGAATCAAAAACTTGTATATCCTGCTATAGAAATCTTTAAAAAAAAGTATTTAAAAAGTATGCAAGTACATAGTCAAAGTTAAATCTTGTGTCTAAGTCAGGCCATAAGTATGTGTGTAATATAGAACGTGTAATCCAGTACGTGTATAATCCCAAACAAACAATTTTAGTAGTAGTCCCCAAAGTCTGAGTAGAGTTACTTTAATCTTATTTAATAGATGAATAGTGTAATTTTAAAGCCCATTATTTTTTTATATAAATTGCATGAATGATATTTCTTACCAATGACACTGTACCAGACATGATACAGTTACCAAACATGATACAGTTACCAAACATGACACAGTTACCAAGCATGATACAGTTACCAAACATGACACAGTTACCAAACATGATACAGTTACCAAGGAGGTTCTGTAGTAGACACAATGCTTCTCAGAAATATGTCATTTTACTAAAGAATTCATCTAATCTTTATGTCATTGTACAACCAGCAACGTTTTACCACAGATGTCATTCTGCCACAGGTGTCACCCTACTACAGATGTCATTCTGTCACAGGTGTCACCCTACTACAGAAGTCATTCTGCCACAGGTGTCACCCTACTACAGAAGTCATTCTGCCACAGGTGTCACCCTACTACAGAAGTCATTCTGTCACAGGTGTCACCCTACTACAGATGTCATTCTGTCACAGGTGTCACTATACTGCACATTTCATCATAAACCCAATTGACATGCTACTAAAATGATCTTATATAATAGACATTCTACCTGAAATAACACCCTACCTCAAATACATCATACAGGTAACAAGATCTTGCAACTGCCGATTCGAGGTCATCTTAGGATGACCTTCCATTACAGCCTATCAGAATTTGAGTTCGAGATCTTCCAGTGTTATTTTGCATACTAATGATACTGAAAGATCTCTAACTCTCTACCCCATGTTGTGTTTTAATAAGATTGAGATTACATCCTATCACAAATGATTTCGCATCAAACCACAATTGACATTCTGCTACTAATGACATCAAAGAATAGACATACTACACCAATGGCATCCAACTGCCAATTACATCATACAAATGAGATATAGGCGTTATCCTTCCACAAACAACATCCTACTGTAGATGACATTCCATCATAAATGATACATAAAGGTCATACTATTACTATAAGGCAGATGACATCATGAGTGACATCATTTGAGTGTCAGTATACCAGTGACTTCATACAATAAATGACAATACAATTAATTCATTAAATATGTATGTTATAATTGTAATGTAATGTATATGACTTTATACCATGAATGAGATCTTAGAAATGTTATCTTGCCATAGAGTATGAATGACTTTGTATAATGAATGAGATCTTACCTAAATCACATAATACTACAAATGACATCATACCATAAATGACATCATACCATAAATGACAACATACCATAAATGACAACATACCATAAATGACATCACACCATAAATGACATACCATGACATTATACAATTAATATGGTGATACCATGAATGTCCTTCCACAATCACTTCTTTACAATGTACAACCTTTTTGCTGAGTATGATCTGTATCCATATATAATGATTTAAGATGTTCACCACACATGACATCCTGACGTGAGTGATATCCTGCCTTGAGTGATATCCTGCCGTGAGTGATATCCTGCCATGAGTGATATCCTATCATATAGTTCAACATGTAGATGACATTTTTAGTGAATGATAAATGATGTCATGTTATGAATATTAGGTCTTTTAAAATGTTACAGTAGTTTCTTCAATTAAAAAAAGTAAGAAAACTTGATGGACATACAATTGCATGTGTAATTGAAATACTCTTGTGATTTTATTCCCAGCTTTTTGATTAATTTTATTTACTGTGGTTTTTATTCATATGTCTTGTGTATTAATTAGTGTTTTTGATCGATATTGTTGATGTTTGTTTTTTAAAGATTTTAATTGTACAGAGAACTTGATTTTTACAGAGGTCTGTATTATATTTCTATATGATATTTACACTATATGTACTCCATTCTCAGGAGTTTGGTTTGATGCCTCTAATCTGGGCAATGCCAGGGTATATATGATAACTGAATGCTCCACTTCCACTTAAATTAAAGATTTTATAATAAAGAAACAAAACTCAGAAATGTCCTATCATTTACAATTTTATGACCTTGACCTAAAAAATATGAATTGAATAATGATTGTATGTAGTATCACCCTATGTTGAACACTGTAGGTCCATACTAAACCCTTGTAGGTCCATACTAAACCATTGTAGGTCCATACTAAACCATTATAGGTCCATACTAAACCATTGAAATAATAACAAAAACATTCACTTTCTGGAACTTGACATGAGTTTTTGACCATCTGCAACCTGTTGTTGGAAACTTTAACTACTGGTTTAGCTAACCATTGGTGAAAATTTGAGAGACAATTTGATTTATATAAAGTTTTCTGTTTATATTTCCAAATTACACTACGGCACTGGTTACATATGCTTTTAGTCAGTTTGGACATTGACTCTAATTCTTCTTATTTCAAATATACAGTGGTTATATTTTGGAACAAGTGGTCCCTGGTCTGTATCCAGTGGTTGACAGAAAATACTTTATGTATGATCTATGCCTGCTTTTATAAGTATTAATCCAGAAAGTTATATTATCATTATAGGTTACGTTGATTTCATGTTGCAAGTTATTAAATACCTGTAGGGTAAGATTACCTCTGATATTTTGAACCCAAAAATAGTGCTTTATTCGGGAACAATATTGTGAAAGTAGCAGATTATTTCATATTTGTCAAATTTTGTTGTTTAACTATGAGCACCCTTACGTTGGTTTTATAATGTATATTTTCATCATTGTTTTAGTACCATTTGAATATTTATACTGTATTTGAACTGAATTTACTGTAAGGAAATGTAAGTGTAAAAAGGTAAAAAAGAGGTTTCTCGGATATTTAACGATATACTTGCAGTCATGATTCAGTGCATCTGTAACAATGCTCACTTTGTTTCAATATCAAACCTGCTAAAAGAAGTGCCCATACAGTCGTATACCCGAAAAAAAAACTTACAAGAGAATAACGAGAGTTCATCGAAGTAGAATTTTAGAAAAACATAATTACTTTTTACAGCCATATTTTGTATGTTAGATTTTTTTCAAATAATTGTTTTATAACTTCTGTTCAGTTTTACTTGTTAGAGAGGAATTGATTGTCATCGAGTGTTGTATTAATTGAGCAGATTTTCTATCGATGTCGATACAGAGGTTGTTATTTTAAGCACCGATTTTATAGGAACAAGATTTCAATTTTATGATGAAAGTGTCATTGTATAATATAATATATGTTGTAACATTTTTATAATTTTCAATAAATGAGAAAATATTGATGATTCATGGATTTCCTATATTTTGTTTTCTCAGTGTATAAATTTCATTAAGCACACCAGTAAATTCTTCCAGAGGGGAGAGGATATTGAAAAATATCCAATATATATTGGAAAATATTGAAATAAAAAGAAAGCAGGTAGATACTCTTTTCACCAATTTTGTGAAATCTACGATGTCAAAATACAAGCTCCAACACCAATTCATTTGTATCTTGACTTGCAGATGAGATTTATAAAACCTAATGACATATGTTTACACACTCCCCACTCGGGTAAAGAGGATACTGCAGCTACATACATAGTTATTTTGTATATGATGTCTAAAGAAAGGGGCAACACCATGAGTGCATCAGTCAAGGCCATTTGTATTTATATGTATTTATTGATTGTCTATAAGACAGTATAATATCACAATACTGAGGTAACACAAGAGAATAGAGCAAGTCATGTAGAACAACATAATACCTGCCATGATCATCTAAAAAAATTAAACAGTTCTGAGAATGTCATTATCACATTTTGGAGTTAAAAAAAATCATTACTCGGTCAAGAAGTGGTTGGTTATTTCATATTCACAAACTTCTAAATATACATACTTGATGTCATTGACCATCAACAGGTGATATAAACACATTCAATGAGTTATATAAAACTAATAAGAGTAGAAATAGCCAAACTCATTTGATAGGAAATATAAACTAGTGTAAATATAGGTAATGTACATGATTGTAAATTATTCTATAAAATAGGTAACATAAATATTGTCAACAAGTAATATAATTCTCATTGAATTGGTAATATACATGTACACAAAGATATATTTGTCCAACAGATAAGTGAACAAAGACATATCAAAGGTTAACCATATGAATAATAGATATCTCGAAGTGTATAAACATTTATGAATAATAAATAGATTTAAGATAAACATTCAACATAATTATCACTATTTTCAAATGATTGGAAATATTAACTTATTTATTCAACAGGAAATATAAATTAGTTTATCAAATAGATAATATATTTAACAAAATATAATTTCATAGCAAAGGCAACATACAAAGATACTTGTAAAATACGTAATAAAAATGTTTTAAAATAATAACATGAATAAATTTAGGATGAGGAGACTTTTTCCCGGATTAGAATCTTAAGCATAATGATAATTGGTATTAAATGACACTATGTCAGTGAAATGTCCAGGAATGGACCAAAAACTCCACTGACTATGACCATATTGATAAATTTGGTCCTTACTAGTCCTCTGGAAGTTAAGGCCAGTTTCAAATTCTTATCTTTACTCAGAAAATCTTATACATGGTCCTCTAAATATACGTAATATGTAATTTGAAACATGTATGATATACCGGGTAGTTCACATCGATAACTGAAGTTCTAGGGGGTTCCAAATATCAGACAGGGGAGACAAACAGCTAATTATAATAAACCCCTCTAGAAATCTCCTTTCTGGACCTGACCCTCCCCTTGGGCTCAGGGGCATTATTCACAAACTTAAGTCTAAGTCTAAGAATTGAGACCTGTGTGGTAGCATGTGTCTTAATTCTAAAAATTAATAAAAAGTTTCTGTAAACAGTATATCTGACAAAGTATTCACAGGCACTTTCGACAAATTCTTAGAATAATGACACATGGTATTTTAGGTCTCAATTCTTAGACTTAGACTTAAGTTTCCTTGTAAATAAGACCCCAGACCCCTATGAGGTTTAGTCAGGATCTATTGTACTATAAGATTGTGCAGGGCAAGTTGTAACAAAATTTTCCTCAAAATTCAGATGCAATATAGTAAACCTGTCCAGGTGTAGTTGTCAATTCATGGATCAAGTTGTAAGATCAATGTGTAGCTGACTTTTTATGGGGCAAATGGTCAGATCAATGTGTAGCTGATTATATATGGGTCAAGTGGTCAGACCCACATGTAGCTGACCATTTTTGTGTTCAGTTGCCAGAATAACATGTAGCTGACGATATATGGGTCCAATGGTCAGACCATATAGCAGACCATGTATGGGTCCAGTGGTCAGACCAATATATAGCTGACTATTTATGGGTCCAGTGTTCTGACCAATGAACAGCTGACCATTTATGTGTCCAGTGGTCAGACAAATGTGTAGCTGACCATTTATGGGTCTGGTGGTCACACTAACGTGAAGATTAATAAGCATTGCTTAGATCACTAGCCAATAATTCGGGTTGATTTTATGAAATTCTGATATCAACAAAAAGCTACGGAAAAGGCAGACATACAACAGGGTACAACATCAACTCCAGTAGCTCCCAAATGAGCTAAACACCAGAGTGAGTCAGACTTTCATTGGTGCTAAAAATGATATGAAAATTCTTTAAACTGTCAACAATTTCTGCCTTTTACTCAAATTCATAATTTCAATCAGTCTTGATGTTTTGGTAGTCACTGTATGTGTTTATTGCTATAGACCATTCTATCGCGTAATACACTGACGCGGCCATCTTTAGATCATGTGACTATCCGCCATTAAGGTACTGAATATGGCTATCATCAGCCTAGTCTCGTATCATCAGTGAATGACTTTTAAACAAGTTTACAAGCCCTTGCATCAGCTGATACTACCTAATGTGTGGGTTTTTTTTCATTTGTTTTTTATCAAGTCGTTTTTGCAGTTTGGGCAATTATTATAAGTGAAATACAGACTATTTGCCATGGGTTGCCTTAGTAACATTACTTTACAAAACCTAAAGCAAACGGAGATAGATTCAATCTTATCGCTTATAATGCGAGTTTTTATGAATAATATACTGTTTAGTATTGATCTATTAAAATTAAATTATTTCAGAGACATAAATCTCTGATTATTCCCATGATTGTTACTTCGATCCATGTCCCTATGTCGAGTGGTAGCTTGTACCAACAGAAAATGGATTATGTAACAGGTGTAAAACCAGGTTATCACCTGGGGTCAGTGATATCTCAGCAAAGGTATCCTTGGCAAAAGGGAAAGCGACATTCCAGAAACTGTCGTCCGTATTAAGTAATAAATTTACTGGATTTATGTCGGCTGTTTAACTCCATCATCCGTAAGACTATTATTGATACATGTGTATGTTGATTGAAGCAAATTAATTAACATTGCATGCACCAGGGAAGTAATGCAGTGAACTGACGTTCATTTTTATCCATTGGCGGATCCAGCGTCTCCTTTGAGGGGGGGGGGTGTTGAGGCGCAAATTTTGTCAATTTTAACAGAAAATTGGCCAAAATACAGGGTTTTGGTAAAATTTTGGGTCACTGCCGGGGGTGGGGTGAGCGACCCCTCCGCTCCCCCTAAATCCGTCACTGCTTATCTAAGTTATTTTGGACAAGTTGATTTCGGTACTTGCAAATTCAATTTTGAATTCATAAAACTGCAGGTCATGTTCCAAAAGATCATATACTAAATTTTTTAAAGGATTTTTCAAAACTTTCAACCCCAGGTTTTGCAAATAGGGATAGCCTGAATTTGGAAATAGTTAAGTAGATGATATTTCTCATCCCCGATTACAACAATCAATCTGCATACTGAAAGCAGATACATATATACACATATGTATATATGTCTCTGCTGAAAGTTAGTGATAACCTATCTGAGTAAAAGTTACGAAAAATCTTCATTTGCAAAATGGTCTAGGTGTTGATATTGGTATTTGCCGAAACATAGACTATGTTTTGAAAGTAGTCTATGTCTATGATATGTATTTAATAAGTTTTATTATTATTTAATAATTATCTAATAAATCTGTAATACATAAATACATCATTCATTACTGAATAAATAACTTAGCTTGGTGACCAACATTTTTGGTAAGGCTGGAGAAAGGTTCCTTTTCTTTTTCTGTTTTTTATATTTAATTTTTAATTGAAAGTTATAATGGACTATAAAAACAAACACGTTTATTAATTTTCAATCCTAGTCACCGATGAGACCATTCACTTAAACGTTAATAAATACAAATATTGTTTTAATAAACCACTACGCTCATAGGTCATTTTACTATCTCGATAGCCTTTTTCAGTACCGTAATGGCGGATACGACCGTGACACCTATCGGTAAAGGGCAGATAACTATTGAGTAACAAACAAGGTCACGAGATCAATGACCTTGGTTTAATTTGAAAGGGCTTTAATAGTGGAGTACGTATGTCAAATTTGAAGTCCCTATCTGTCATGGCTCAAAAGTTATGGTGATGGCTGACAACAGACGGACAAACAAACAGACTGACAAATAGGTCAAAATCAATATGTCTTGATCTATTGATCCGGGGGTATAAAAATATATCATTTTAAAACTTAATTTTCTTCAAAAAGAACATTGTCATCTGAGTCAGAATTTGTTTCCAATTTTTGCTCCTCTTCTGGCTGTGTTGATGTTGTCTGAGAACTACATGAGACAACAGCACCAATTGCTTCGTCCTTGGTGTGACCTTCAGGAATAGGAAAATCAAACACGATGGGTGGATGTACAGCCTGATAACGTAGTGTACACGTCGATGCATTTATATAAGTGCTGACTCCATCACTTGTGATGCCATAGTCTGATGTAATAGAAAGATAATACATATTGGTAATGGTACAGTCCATTCAAAGAACAAAGTCACTGGTCAATTTTATAATATTGATAAATTAAAAACAAAGATTATAACTTTAGATTCTATCCAGGTTTTGACTGGTCAATGTAAACATACATGACATTGTACTTACAGTGATTACCAAGTACCTTAGATTATTACTACCCTTAATAATGAATGTGATTAATTTAAACCAATAAAATATAGATGGAATACGGCTGCTCTGAAATGAGGGACCATTCAAAGCACATGATGACATTCTTAAAGGATTTTCATTCTCTGTTATTCAGTCACTTTCATGTTTGTTTGTTTCCTGTTTTATGTCCAGCCAATATTATTTCCCTATATGTGATAGCATCTGTCTGATGCATTGTATAGAAATCTATACCTATATAAAGGAGCCACCCAGTGTGGGATCTTTATTGTAACCACCCAGTGTGGGGTCTTTATTGTAGCCATCCAATTTGGGATCTTTAATATGGTAATGATTATTGTGACATGCATGGACTTCTTTTTTGCACTGCCACATCCAAGAGACACCAACATGCAGCCCACGGGATTCAAACTGGGGACTTTTTGGCCATGACTCAAGTATGCTTCCTATAGAGTGATGATGGATCTCATCTCCATGTATTTGTTGTATATCTAAACTAAGCCAGTGCGGCCTAGTGGACAAGGTGCTCGGCTCGTGATCGAGAGGTCCCTGGTTCCACTCCCGCCCTGGGCACATCAGTGTTCTGACTTTCGGATGAAACAGTAAAAACCAAGGTCCTGTGTCACGGTAGGTGTGGCACTAAAAGTTCACTCACTGTTTCGGGAAGGTCCGTTGCAAAGGTCTAAATTTCTGTGCAATGCATCAGGCAGATGCCGTCACCATATACGTAAAATAATCGTGGAGTGACATAAAACAATACTCAATCAATCAATCAATGTATATAAACTCACTTGCTGTATGTTTAAAATCAACATTCATGTATTTGTTGTATAATTAAACTCACCCTCATGTATTTGTTTTACAGCTAAACTCAACTTTCATGTATTTGTTGTAGTTAAACTCACTTGTGTACCAAGGAAGACTGGATGTGCCACATTAAAAACAATTCAAAACTAGTGAGCTTCACTAGTTACTAACTAGTGTGCTCAAGTACTTAATGATTTGTGGGCATGAGCTATTAACTTGCACACACAAGGTATACAACTTGTGCACACAAGTTACTGATTTGAATGCACAAATTACTATTTTGCCAACAATTTTGCTACTAAGTGTGCAAATGACAATAGGAGTTATACAACTAATTAATGGGCTGAATTAATTGGCAAATTATCCAAATTCACAATGACCTTGACCTCTGAGATACTACCTTGAATCAAGGTCGTGACACACATGGGGTTGCAATAAGGAACATTTCTACCATTTATGAATTTACAAACAAATGCAAACACCTCAAACATATGAGCTATCTCCAAGGCAACCCAGAACTCTGACCCGTACTTTCCAACATGTATTTGTTCTACAGTAAATATCAACGTCATGGTTTTGTTATATGGTTAGACACTCCTTTATTTCTTTGTTTAAACTCACTTTCACCTTAAATTGTTGCATACATAAGCATGCATGATTTCTTGTATTTGTTGTATAGTATTACTCACTCTCGTGTATTTGTTATAAAATAAAACTTTTTTGTAGATTAACTCACCATCATCTACTTTGCATATATTTCAACTGACCTTCAAGTACTTAGCATATAGTTAACCCACCTTCATGTATTTGGCATTTTATTGAATACATCTTCATTATTTACTATGTAGTTTAAGTCACATTCATCTCGACACCTTTATGTATTTGGCACATAGCTTAACACACTTTTTGTGGATTTGGCACCATAGGTAACTTATCTTCATCTATTTGGTATACTTATCTTCATGTACTTGGCATATAGTTTAACTTAACTTTATCTATATGACATATAACTTAATTCACATTTTTGGACAAGGCATATAGTTTAACTCACTTTCATCTATTTGGCATATAGCTTTACTTATCTTTATGTACTTGGCATATTGTTCAACTCACCTTCATGTATATGTCCAAAGATGTGATATTTCGGCTTGACTCTTTGCTGAATTGTATTCAGTAGTTCTACACATCCTGCACGTATTCCGTCATAACAAAGGTCACCATAACCTTGATTCAAGACAGGAGAAAGACATAAATATCTATGCAATAACAAAATAAATGTTACATTGTGCACTTGAAAAATCCTTAAAGCATTCATTCTGGTGAAATCGTAATGCTTCCTATAGCATATAGTTCCTACAGACTGTTCTTAGGGTTGATTTTAGAGAATACCACTGTGACACATATGAGGACTATTATTTCCAAGGAACCATTCACATGATACCATACATGAGAGTAAGAATAGGTATTATCATAAAATAACTTTAAAATACTAAGAGTACACAAATCATAGAAATCTGAATTCCCTAAAATGTCCACGCATAGTCCGTGATTCTCTGCCCTTCTCCCACTTTTGATATAGGCGGTTTGCTGGAGATGGTTAGTGTTACCACCGATATCATAAGTGGGAGAAGGGCTGAGAATCTCGGACTACAATGTCCAAGACAGGTACTCCTTTACAGGATTAAATCCTTGAATGGCCAAAGGTAATAGCAAAAGTCACAAATCTTATACCTAATACTGGACAAACAACAATAGAAATGGTATACTTCATGCTGGACAAACAGGCATAGAAATGGTAAAGACAGCAGACTGGACTTATATCTAATGCTGGACAAACAAGAACAGAAATGGTGCAGACAGCAGACAAGGCTTACCTAATGTGGGAGAAACAAGAATAGATATGGTGCAGACAACAGACAAGGCTTACCTAATGGTGGCCCGTGGGTAATAAGAATATCTGTATTAGAAGGAATCATGTTCCATTTATCCAAACATGATTGTCCACGTGTCAGATTGAAACCCCAACCACCAAATTCTGGCTGCCTGTGAAATTTTTTATATTTACATTTATTAGTATTTAACACAATTCTGTTCAATTGAAATTTGTTAAATGATTCTTGAAATGAAATGAAAATACCATTACTTCTTAATTAATTAAAGGGTTCTTTTCTTTGTATCTATTTATCAATACTCTGAATGAGTAATTTGTATTTTCATAATAACAAAATAGTGCTACATGTACTGACTTTTCAAAACAATTTGATGGCAAAAATTTATAAATGAATTCAAAATATCTAAGGACCTTCATAGCTTCTTTGAACATTTTGATTTCTAGTACATGTGCCTGCATACTATGCTGACAATGTTGAGCTAAATAGGTATACAGGTATTTACATAAGACAGTATTATGCACTTACAATGGGGAGCCATATATATGTATTCCACATAAGACAGTATAAGGCACTTACCATGGGGAGCCATATATATATTCAACATAAGACAGCATAGGGCACTTACCATGAGGAGCTATATATATGTATTACACACAAGACAGCACAGGGCACTTACCATGGGGAACCATATATCTGTATTCCACATAGGACAGCATAGGGCACTTACATGTACCATGGGGAGCCATATATGTTTTTCACATAAGACAGCATATGGCACTTACCATGAGGAGCCATATATATGTATTCCACATAGGACAGTATAGGGCACTTACCATGGGGAATTATATACATACATGTATTCCACATAAGACAACATAAGGCACTTACAATGGGGAGCCATAGATATGTATTCAACATAAGACTGCATAAGACGCTTTCCATGAGTCATATCTATGTATTCCACATAAGACAGTATAGGGCACTTATCATGGGGAGCCATGTTATATTATGTATTCCACATATGAGAGTATTAAGCACTTACCATGGTGAACCATTGATTGATTGATTATTGTTTTACATCACTCCACTATTATTTCACATATATGGTGACAGCACCTGCCTGATGCATTGCATACAAATTTAGACCTTTGCAACGGACCCACCCGAAGCAGTGAGGGATCTTTTACGTGCCACACCTACTGTGACACGGGTCCTCGGTTTTTACTGTCTTATCCGACAGACAGAACACCGGTGTGCCCAGGGCTGGAGTCAAATCTGGGACCTCTCGATCATGAGCCGAGACCTAATCCACTAGGTCACACCAGCTTATAATGAACCACAGATATGTATTCCACCTAAGACAGTATAGGGCACTTAGCATAGTGTGCCATATATTCCACCTAAGACAGTATAGGGCACTTAGCATAGTGTGCCATATATTCCACCTAAGACAGTATAGGGCACTTAGCATAGTGTGCCATATATTTCACATAAGACAGTATATGCACTTACCATGGTGAATCATATATGTATTCCATAAAAGACAGCAAAAGGTACTTACCATAGGGAGCTATAGATATGTATTCCACATAAGACAGTATAGGGCACTTACAATGGGTAATCATATACATGTATTCCACATAAGACAGTAAAGGGCACTTACCATTGGGAGCTATATCTATGTATTCCACATAAGACAGTATAGGGCACTTACCATGGGGAGCCATATATATGTATTCCACATAAGACAGCATAAGGCACTTACCATGGGGAACAATATATATGTATTCCACATAAGACAGTATAAGGCACTTACCATGGGGAACCATATATATGTATTCCACATAAGACAGTATAGGGCACTTACCATAGGGAACCATAGATATATATTCCACATAAGACTGCATAAGGTACTTACCATGGAGAACCATAGATATGTATTCCACATAAGACAGTATAGGCATCTTGTAAGTATGTACAGTTGGTAAGTAGGTCGACAGGTTTTTCTAGGTTTCTTTCTTTCAGATATGACTGTACATCTTCGACTTTGACATTAAAGAAACTTGATAGATATTTCGGTTTGTTGGTTACCAAGTCGTCATCCAGAGTGAGGTCGTGATTACCAGCGATCACTATCTTATGTCGGTGCGGCAGCTTCCCTGTAATGTCATTGATACAGTATATCATGTAATCAAATATACATGAGAAGCAATATACACAGTATGATTTGATAGTCCAAAAAAGAAGTGTGGCATTTGTTCTCCAATGAAATCAAACATGTACATGCGAATTTATTGAAAATGATAATCTTCATGCATAAAACATGATTTATAGTACATCACAGCATATTATTTATGAAAAGTTTATTATAGTCTGATAAAATTTTCCATGAGATATTGATTTTAAGAATGATGACAAACTTAATAAGCCCTATACTTATGTTCTAGAAAAACAGTCGACAGAAAATAGAAAGAAAATACCTAAGAAGTTGTTGAATGCCTCCAGTTCTTTGGGCATTCCAACATTAGTTATATCCCCTGCATGTATAAGGCAGTCGCCATCTGGTATCATCAGGGTTCCTCTCTCTATCTGAGCATGTGTATCGGAGATGCAGACAAATCGTATCTTATCATCTGATATGCTGGTAGAGGGATCCATCGGCTGTACATTCATCACTGTCTTCTCCTTTTTTAATTTGTTCCATAATTTTGTTGGTGCCTGAGATTGTGGGTCGACCTCTATTTCTTTAGAGTCTTTAGTACCCATCAGATTTTTCATGAAGTTGAACATGGTTGTAGTGTATGATTTCAAACGTCCTTGTAAAGAAACTCTATATAACATATGTACTCCAATCTGCTAATTTGAGGTTTTATCTAAAAATAATAAAACAGATGGTTGATATGCTACATGTATATTAGGTCTGTAAATAGATGTTCATGTGACAGATTATACTTTAATCTAGATTTAAATGAACTTGTTTCATGTTGTCAGTTTATCAGGTATATATATATACACATATATATACAGTACAGTCCGAGTGGAACTTAATTTGCCCACTGGTCACAGTGGGCATTTTTAGAGTGGCCATTAAAAATGTCCACTGGACACAGTGGACATTCTTGTAAGAGCCAGTTGGAATTAACATACAGGTAAGTGGACAGCTTGATAGCTCAGGTAAATGTCCACTCCTAATGCCCACTGAAATTTCTGGTGGACTGCCCACTGTGGACAGTGGGCATTCAAAGTTGCACCCGGACTGTACTGTATATATATATATATATATATATATATATCATCAAATTTTGAACAACCCTGTAGGCACCTGCTTGTGCATCCTACTATGTTATGTCATTGGGAGCATGTGACTACATTATGACATCAGTGCTTGCCTCATAGTATTGTTACAAGTTTTATCCTCGAGTGAGGATGTGTTTACCAGCCCACCCTCCACAGTAAACAATATATTTTTCAAGCTTTATAGTTTATACTTAACAGTTCGTATGGGCACAGTTTCTATATGTAAAATTGTTTGAATTGCATATTGTTAGACGTTCTGTGTTCTTAAATACAATGTAAATATTATCTCCCAAAAGCCCCCTGTAATTTTTACAGCACTGAGAGAGAATACACAATTTGTTAATATGTGTTTATATCCAATTAACAAACGTATATAGTATTAATTAACATAATTATATTTATAAGATCAGTCTGCTGATATCAATAATATCAATAAGGACTGATGGCAGATCTCAAAACAGTACTGTGCAATTACATGTATGCGATACCAGATATCAATAAGAGCTGATGTCAGATGTTAATACAGTATGTGATAACAGATATCAATAAGAGCTGATGTCAGATGTTAATACAGTATGTGATAACAGATATCAATAAGAGCTGATGTCAGATGTTAATACAGTATGTGATAACAGATATCAATAAGAGCTGATGTCAGATGTTAATACAGTATGTGATAACAGATATCAATAGGGCTGATGACAGATGTTAATACAGTATGTGATAACAGATATCAATAAGAGCTGATGTCAGATGTTAATACAGTATGTGATAACAGATATCAATAAGAGCTGATGTCAGATGTTAATACAGTATGTGATAACAGATATCAATAAGAGCTGATGACAGATGTTAGTACAGTATGTGATAACAGATATCAATAAGAACAGATGACAGATGTTAATACAGTATGTGATAACAGATTTCAATAAGAACTGATGTCAGATGTTAATACAGTATGTGATAACAGATATCAATAAGCACAGATGACAGATGTTAATACAGTATGTGATAACAGATATCAATAAGAGGTGATGTCAGATGTTAATACAGTATGTGATAACAGATATCAATAAGCACAGATGACAGATGTTAATACAGTATGTGATAACAGATATCAATAAGAACTGATGTCAGATGTTAATACAGTATTTGATAACAGATATCAATAAGAGCTGATGACAGATGTTAATACAGTATGTGATAACAGATATCAATAAGAGCTGATGTCAGATGTTAATACAGTATGTGATAACAGATATCAATAAGAGCTGATGTCAGATGTTAATACAGTATGTGATAACAGATATCAATAAGAGCTGATGTCAGATGTTAATACAGTATGTGATAACAGATATCAATAAGAGCTGATGACAGATGTTAATACAGTATGTGATAACAGATATCAATAGGGTTGATGTCAGATGTTAATACAGTATGTGATAACAGATATCAATAAGAGCTGATGACAGATGTTAATACAGTATGTGATAACAGATACTGTACGTGTACATATATTAGCGCAATCAAATTTTAGCGCAAAATGCTCGAAAGAGGGGTCGCAATATTTTAGCGTAGTCATGAATTAGCGCATTTGTCATGTTCGATTAGCGCAATTTATCCATTACATCAGCGCATTCAAAACTGTTTTAGGTAAGAAAAAAATAGTGCGTTTAAGTGTCTTACTTACGAGGAATTGAAATATATGCCAGACGTGCGACTGTCGAATCGGCTGGTATGACACGTTTGCCATTGGACATAATTAACGAATACATGTACCTGGAGTTGTTAAACCGTTGATTGACTTGGATGACAAGTGTCGGGTCAATTACCTTACTCACAGTATATACAGTGAATCAAATACAACCTCATTTCATTCATGTTTATCCGATAACCTACCATATCATTGAAAGCACAACATCTAATTACAATGATAAGTAATAATTTTTTTTAAAGAAAGACATATAGAAAACAAAATGCCATTCTTACGTTTTATGGACGAAGCCATTATTTTCATAAGTTGATATGAGATAAGTCACTTGTATCGCTGACCGATCTTTGCCTATAATTACGTAATAGACGGTATTGTAGAAACGATATGCATAGTGGGGGTTTAATTCCTAAACTTCAAACCACGTTTTTATAATTCTTGCGTTGGTTTTGTGATAATCATATCGACAGTGTCCGGTAATGCAAACATCTTTAATCGACCGTTACTTGTGTCCTCTTTATGCTTTATCAAAATAAATGATGAATTTGTTCCTGATAGTTATTTGATAGACGTATCTATAGAGTTGAAACTGAAGTGTACATTTAATTCTATCATCTCATGTACTTTATATTAGCGTAGTCATGAATTAGCGCACTCTAGACAGCGCTAATTGCGCTAAAATATGAATCACGCTAAAATAAGTACACGTACAGTATAAATAAGAGCTGATATCAGATGTTAACAGTATGTGATAACAGATATCAATAAGGGCTGATGTCAGATGTTAACAGTATGTGATAACAGATATCAATAGGGTTGATGACTGATGTTAACAGTATTTGTACATAAACCAGTGAGCCTACTTTGGGAATCCAACCTGTGATTTCGAGTCACGATCCAAGGACCTCTTCTACTGTGCCACCCCAGCTTTGCGAGCCGAAATTAATAAAATTCTGAAGACAATTCTGTTCAGCTCCTCCCCCCCCCCCCCCAACACATATATTGATAAAAGTCTAAAAGGTTTTAATCCGTTCTCTGTCTAAAACATGTACCTCGACACTTACCACTACCAGACACATCAGAATTTCTGTACCATCTACTGGAGGATCATACGCCTAAACATTTTCGGTATTCAGTTACAATATATATATACCCGCATCCCTGTCAGAATATACTAGAACCGTCTCAATGCTGTCACAGTTGCGCAATAGTTTCTTTCTAGTCCTGCTCACATAAGACCTTTGAATTATTTAGGAAATGAGCGAGATGTTATACATCTAAGGTACCAAGATCAAATGGAGTATTTAACTTAAAATTGATAACGAAATAAGTTAACCCGAAATAACAAATTTCCATTCATTAAATTTTAATCATATTCATATACTCATTGCAATGAAACCATCATCAAACTGCAATTAAATCAGGAAATTGGTCCAAATTTTGTTGCGGAATTTTGCATTTTTCTTAGGCTGAATCCGGAACCTCACCGGTTTGGTTTATATTTTATTTTATTTATTGATGGAATCAGAGGCCAATGTTTCTCGATATCTTTTTTACAGTAGGTAAACTCCATGTATCACCAGCAATAAGTAAACAATTTAGAGATTTCAATAATTTTTCTGGGTAATGTGATGTAGGAAACGATTAGAACATAAAAGTATACTGTATACATTCATTTTATACATGAGTTCACTCCCCCTGGCTTCTGTCGGTCATATGATCATGAAGTATGTTTATAAACAATAAAATTACACATCTAAAATCATAGGTGGCATCAGTGAACCACTCCTTTGTTTTTCAGTGTTTTAAGATGGAGAAGTACCCTTGTCATCGGCGGGTGTAGAGAGACGACGTCTTTGTTCAGCACTTTAAGTCTAACTTGACAGGAACGTGAGGAAACTAGACACAATGCCTATACTGTTTGCAGTTGTTGCTCGTGGTACCACTGTTCTGGCTAAGTATGCAAGTTGTGCCGGGAATTTTACAGAAGTTACCGAACAAATACTAAGTAAAATTGGAACAGAGAATTCTAAACTCACATACTCTCATGGAAGGTTAGTTTACTTTAAATATGATTCTTGAAGTCGAACATCTGGGTATTTGATAGCGAGTATTAGGAACATTTGGGGCAAAGCATCAGACTTTATCGTAGAGAGCAATGTGTATTCCAGACGGATTTTTGGTAAAAAGAAATAATCAAAATATTTATTATTTTGTCTTTCAAACAAGTAAATTGAATACAATGTCATGCTTTACACATTTCTGATTTTATTTTATAAAGAAACCACTTTAGAATTGATACAGAAGAGCTTAAAGTTTTATTAACGCTACTGATAAAGCCTGAGTTTTACCCTAAGTGTTATGGCCAGACTCCTGGGGTATCTACATAGAGCAATAGAGACAGTGACGTCACACCGACTTCGAGAATAAGTTTTATGGGTCATCATACGTGTAACTAAATAGACAGAACATCCACAATATTTTTGGAAGGTCTTGAGTTCAAGACATACATGTCTCAAGTAAAATTTTAAAAATCCTCACAAGGAATCCTACAGCCAAAAAGAGTCACCAATTTGGTAAATCAAGTAGAGTAGTTAATAGAAAGTAATGAAATTTCAACAAATTTTATGTTATTTAGATACCAGCAGAATCAAAAGTGTTCACTCTCTGAAAATATAGATCTAGTTGATATTCATTCACAAGTTCTCAAGAATAGTGAATGCAATGTGATGTCATGCTGACATTAAGAATGTAGTTTACACAGAATGAAGAAGAGAGGATTTGCTTTCCTGTACCAATTACTCCTTTCTTTTGTGATCATGGTTCTTTGGTAAAATCCTCATCGAGGACAAAATTAAGGCATACTTTTTGACAGACTATATAACAATAACAGGTTTAACATGTCTCATTCCTGAGATTTAGCAACCAAACAATTTAGTTACTGCTGCCAGATGATACAACCCTATAGACCTAACCCTAACCCTAACCCTATCTCAAACTTTAAGGGTCTATAGAGTAAGAGTACAATGTAGACCAGTCAGTAACATAGTGGGCTCAAGGTCTATAGAGTAAGAGTGCAATGTAGACCAGTCAGTAACATAGTGGGCTCATGGTCTATAGAGTAAGAGTACAATGTAGACCAGTCAGTAACATAGTGGGCTCAGGGTCTATAGAGTAAGTGTACAATGTAGACCAGTCAGTAACATAGTGGGCTCAGGGTCTATAGAGTAAGAGTACAATGTAGACCAGTCAGTAACATAGTGGGCTCAGGGTCTATAGAGTAAGAGTACAATATAGACCAGTCAGTAACATAGTGGGCTCAGGGTCTATAGAGTAAGAGTAAAATGTAGACCAGTCAGTAACATAGTGGGCTCAGGGTCTGTAGAGTAAGAGTACAATGTAGACCAGTCAGTAACATAGTGGGCTCAGGGTCTATAGAGTAAAGGTACAATGTAGACCAGTCAGTAACATAGTGGGCTCAGGGTCTATAGAGTAAGAGTACAATGTAGACCAGTCAGTAACATAGTGGGCTCAGGGTCTATAGAGTAAGAGTACAATGTAGATCAGTCAGTAACATAGTGGGCTCAGGGTCTATAGAGTAAGAGTACAATGTAGACCAGTCAGTAACATAGTGGGCTCAGGGTCTATAGAGTAAGAGTACAATGTAGACCGGTCAGTAACATAGTGGGCTCAGGGTCTGTAGAGTAAGAGTACAATGTAGACCATTCAGTAACATAGTGGGCTCAGGGTCTGTAGAGTAAGAGTACAATGTAAACCAGTCAGTAACATAGTGGGCTCAGGGTCTATAGAGTAAGAGTACAATGTAGACCAGTCAGTAACATAGTGGGCTCAGGGTCTATAGAGTAAGAGTACAATGTAGACCAGTCAGTAACATAGTGGGCTCAGGGTCTGTAGAGTAAGAGTACAATGTAGACCAGTCAGTAACATAGTGGGCTCAGGGTCTATAGAGTAAAGGTACAATGTAGACCAGTCAGTAACATAGTGGGCTCAGGGTCTATAGAGTAAGAGTACAATGTAGACCAGTCAGTAACATAGTGGGCTCAGGGTCTATAGAGTAAGAGTACAATATAGACCAGTCAGTAACATAGTGGGCTCAGGGTCTATAGAGTAAGAGTACAATGTAGACCAGTCAGTAACATAATGGGCTCAGGGTCTATAGAGTAAGAGTAAAATGTAGACCAGTCAGTAACATAGTGGGCTCAGGGTCTATAGAGTAAGAGTACAATGTAGACCAGTCAGTAACATAGTGGGCTCAGGGTCTGTAGAGTAAGAGTACAATGTAGACCAGTCAGTAACATAGTGGGCTCAGGGTCTATAGAGTAAGAGTAAAATGTAGACCAGTCAGTAACATAGTGGGCTCAGGGTCTATAGAGTAAGAGTACAATGTAGACCAGTCAGTAATATAGTGGGCTCAGGGTCTATAGAGTAAGAGTACAATGTAGACCAGTCAGTAACATAGTGGGCTCAGGGTCTATAGAGTAAGAGTACAATGTAGACCAGTCAGTAACATAGTGGGCTCAGGGTCTATAGAGTAAGAGTACAATGTAGACCAGTCAGTAACATAGTGGGCTCAGGGTCTGTAGAGTAAGGGTACAATGTAGACCAGTCAGTAACATAGTGGGCTCAGGGTCTGTAGAGTAAGTGTACAATGTAGACCATTCAGTAACATAGTGGGCTCAGGGTCTGTAGAGTAAGAGTACAATGTAGACCAGTCAGTAACATAGTGGGCTCAGGGTCTGTAGAGTAAGAGTACAATGTAGACCAGTCAGTAACATAGTGGGCTCAGGGTCTGTAGAGTAAAGGTACAATGTAGACCAGTCAGTAACATAGTGGGCTCAGGGTCTATAGAGTAAGAGTACAATGTAGACCAGTCAGTAACATAGTGGGCTCAGGGTCTATAGAGTAAGAGTACAATGTAGACCAGTCAGTAACATAGTGGGCTCAGGGTCTATAGAGTAAGAGTACAATGTAGACCAGTCAGTAACATAATGGGCTCAGGGTCTATAGAGTAAGAGTACAATGTAGACCAGTCAGTAACATAGTGGGCTCAGGGTCTGTAGAGTAAGAGTAAACTGTAGACCAGTCAGTAACATAGTGGGCTCAGGGTCTATAGAGTAAGAGTACAATGTAGACCAGTCAGTAACATAGTGGGCTCAGGGTCTATAGAGTAAGGGTAAAATGTAGACCAGTCAGTAACATAGTGGGCTCAGGGTCTATAGAGTAAGAGTACAATGTAGACCAGTCAGTAACATAGTGGGCTCAGGGTCTATAGAGGAAGAGTACAATGTAGACCAGTCAGTAACATAGTGGGCTCAGGGTCTATAGAGTAAGAGTACAATGTAGACCAGTCAGTAACATAGTGGGCTCAGGGTCTGTAGAGTAAGGGTACAATGTAGACCAGTCAGTAACATAGTGGGCTCAGGGTCTGTAGAGTAAGGATACAATGTAGACCATTCAGTAACATAGTGGGCTCAGGGTCTGTAGAGTAAGAGTACAATGTAGACCAGTCAGTAACATAGTGGGCTCAGGGTCTGTAGAGTAAGAGTAAAATGTAGACCAGTCAGTAACATAGTGGGCTCAGGGTCTATAGAGTAAGAGTACAATGTAGACCAGTCAGTAACATAGTGGGCTCAGGGTCTATAGAGTAAGGGTACAATGTAGACCAGTCAGTAACATAGTGGGCTCAGGGTCTGTAGAGTAAGAGTACAATGTAGACCAGTTAGTAACATAGTGGGCTCAGGGTCTATAGAGTAAGGGTACAATGTAGACCAGTCAGTAACATAGTGGGCTCAGGGTCTATAGAGTAAGGGTACAATGTAGACCAGTCAGTAACATAGTGGGCTCATGGTCTATAGAGTAAGAGTACAATGTAGACCAGTCAGTAACATAGTGGGCTCAGGGTCTATAGAGTAAGAATACAATGTAGACCAGTCAGTAACATAGTGGGCTCAGGGTCTATAGAGTAAGAGTACAATGTAGACCAGTCAGTAATATAGTGGGCTCAGGGTCTATAGAGTAAGGGTACAATGTAGACCAGTCAGTAACATAGTGGGCTCAGGGTCTGTAGAGTAAGAGTACAATGTAGACCAGTCAGTAACATAGTGGGCTCAGGGTCTATAGAGTAAGAGTACAATGTAGACCAGTCAGTAACATAGTGGGCTCAGGGTCTATAGAGTAAGAGTACAATGTAGACCAGTCAGTAATATAGTGGGCTCAGGGTCTGTAGAGTAAGAGTAAAATGTAGACCAGTCAGTAACATAGTGGGCTCAGGGTCTATAGAGTAAAGGTACAATGTAGACCAGTCAGTAATATAGTGGGCTCAGGGTCTATAGAGTAAGAGTACAATGTAGACCAGTCAGTAACATAGTGGGCTCAGGGTCTATAGAGTAAGGGTACAATGTAGACCAGTCAGTAACATAGTGGGCTCATGGTCTATAGAGTAAGAGTACAATGTAGACCAGTCAGTAACATAGTGGGCTCAGGGTCTGTAGAGTAAGAGTACAATGTAGACCAGTCAGTAACATAGTGGGCTCAGGGTCTATAGAGTAAGAGTACAATGTAGACCAGTCAGTAACATAGTGAGCTCATGGTCTGTAGAGTAAGAGTACAATGTAGACCAGTCAGTAACATAGTGGGCTCAGGGTCTGTAGAGTAAGAGTACAATGTAGACCAGTCAGTAACATAGTGGGCTCAGGGTCTATAGAGTAAGAGTACAATGTAGACCAGTCAGTAACATAGTGGGCTCAGGGTCTATAGAGTAAGAGTACAATGTAGACCAGTCAGTTACATAGTGGGCTCAGGGTCTATAGAGTAAGGGTAGATCTGTCTGTTGGTGGCACATAAAAGATCCCTCACTTTTTTGGATGGGTCTGGTGTATAAGTCATGGCATTTTTGGCATTGTGTCAGGCAGATGTCATCACCATACAAGTGCTTTTTTGTTTGTTGATTCTTGTTTTATGTCACACCATGATGACATGCACTTTGCATGATGACATGCACTTTGCATGGTGACAGCACCTGCCTGATGCCATGCCCAAAAATTTAGACCTCTGCAACAGACCAATAATAGTGAGGAATGTTTTATGTGCCAAGTCTACCGTGAGACAGGGCCTCAGTTTTATTTGCCTCATAGGAAAGACAGGACACTGGTTAGTCACTGGCTGGAGTCAACTCAGAACCTTTTGATAATTGGGCCAAGCATCTAACCACTTAAGCTACTCATGCAGTACTATATAAGTGCAGTTATCTTTGACTTAAAAACTGAAAGAAACCAATAAATGAAGGACCCATGTAAGCAGTTCCAGATGTATATATCTATATATCCATGTGAACAAAGTTCGAGTTATATATATTATTTATATTCAAATTATAGAACCTTTAAGACCAACTTGATCATTTGATCTATTACATTATCTGTGTTCAATTGAATGATCTTGATTCAACTGCATATATACATTTGTATTTTATGCATGAAATATTTTACCGGACGTTATTTCTTTTTTCTAGCTACTTGTTCCACTATATCAGTGATGACAGAGTTATCTATCTTTGCATTACAGATGATGTAAGTAGAATATCACTGATATAAAGTTATCACTGTCTGTCTGGCTATCTGTCTGTCTGGCTATCTGCCTGGCTATCTGTCTGTCTGGCTATCTGTCTGTCTGTCTGGCTGGCTGGCTGTCTGTCTGGCTATCTGTCTGTCTGTCTGTCTGTCTGGCCATCTGTCTATCTGTCTGGCTGGCTGTCTGGCTATCTGTCTATCTGTCTGGCTGGCTGTCTGGCTATCTGTCTGTCTGTCTGACTATCTGAATTTTTCACCTAATAGGCTTTATTTCACAAATGTACCAGGTGTTCACACATCCTTTTCTGTGGAACCAAGTTAAATTTTATTCAGTTTTAATTTTCCAAGGTATTCGTTTTGCACAATGTAATAGACAATTCTCCAAGACATTCACTATGTATGATAAAATGAACAACGTGCTTAGTGCTACGTAACTTTTGTATTTAAAGTATACGTAATTTGTTATTTTCTACTGCACATAAACAAGTTTTTATTTCAGTGAGAATATATTGTTGTTCTTCGATTGCTTCTCTGTACTGTATTTTATGAACACCGTTTTATAAAGTCTACAAATTATGTTTTCCTTTTTAGGATTTTGAAAGATCTAAAGCATTCCTGTTTCTTAATGAAGTGAAAAGAAGGTAAGTGCAACGCCATTTTATTTTTGACATTCTATCAGTTTATGTCTGTAGTCAGAGACATTCAGGGGACCTAGCATATGTCTGTTGTGTTCATAGGTCTGTCTGTGTATCCAACTTCTAGTTATGTTGAAGCCGATGTGGCCTAGTGGATGAGGTGCTTGGCTGGTGACCTAGAAGTCTCGAGTTTGATTCCTGCACTGTGCACACTGGTGTTCTATCTTTCAGGCGAGACAGTAAAAACTGAGGTCCCGTGTCACGGTAGGCCTGGCACATAAAAGATCCCTCACTGCTTAGGGTGGGTCCGTTTCAAAGGTATAAATTTCTATGCAAGGCAACAGGCAGATGCCATCACCCTGTGTGAGCTCTACCCGATTGCCGATTCACCAAATGTGAATTCAAAATTGAAATGGCTCAATGTTTTTAATACATGAGTATCAAGTTGGCAAATACATTTGTAAGTTAAAAAAGTCTGAGTTTTTCATGGTTTTTTTTCTCTTTATATCGTTAGCATAAATCATGGTCATCACAACACTTTAATTTAATTACTATAATTGATATCAACTTTATCAAACTTCAAAGTGATCGCGATATAAATTATTTCTAAACATTCTGAACAGTGAACATTTCTAAACAAAGTTATAATGGCCGAGTGGCACTCCATCATTAGAATCTATGACAACAGATACAGCATTCAGGTATCGATGTTTGTTGTCATGCATTGTACTACCTCATTATGAGGTAATAAGATGCGTGTCAGCAAACATCTATACCTGAACCCTGTGACAACAGATGAACAAAATGAAGCACCGATTAGAAAAAAGAAAAATGCAAACAAACGTAATAAATCAACTTGGTATACGAAGTTTGGATGGTTAATAAAAAAATTATGATTTTTTATTGTCAGTTGTGTTATCAGTTATTTTTTCAATATTCAGTTATTTTTTGAATACTAAATTTTCTAAAATTCTAAGTATAAGTTGTTTTGTCTTTTATACATGGCTAATGGCTTACACATTTGCTTTGGTTAATTAGTTTGTGTTTGCATTAGTCAAATGGCTGTTGTACAATTTATGCTACCACTAGCACAGACACCATATACATGAAATAACCGTGGAGTGAAGTAAAACAATAATCAATCAGTTTAGTAATTTTTGCCTTATTTATGCATTTGTATTTTGCAACTACATTTTCATTCTTGTTTTAAATATCTAATAGATTTTTCAAGAGCAATGCATCCCTTCTTCAGGATAAGAACTTCCTACAAATGGCAGTAACACTTGTAAAAAGGGATCAATTGCAACTAAAGTTTTGTTTCATCTGTAAGACTTCCTAGTAAATATACACACTAAGTTTAACAATATTTCATGCCATAACACCAAAAAATTGGAATACTGATTTTTATCAGAAGGCATGCTCAATTTTCATCAAAGAGCAATAAGTTTAGTAAAATGGAGTCAACTGCAATGGAATTAAGACTTGGTTTGTAAGATTTTATAGTGAACATTTACATGTAGAACCTCACCAGAAACATGCATAGCAAGTTTGACTTCAGCAGCTTTTACAGTACAGTCCGGGTGGAACTTTGAATGCCCACTGTTCACAGTGGGCAGTCCACCTGAAATTTCAGTTGGCATTAGGAGTGGACATTTACCTGAGCTATCAAGCTGTCCACTTACCTGTATGTTAATTCTAACTGGCTCATACAAGAATGTCCACTGTGTCCAGTGGACATTTTAATGCCCACTCTAAAAATGCCCACTGTGACCAGTGGGCAAATTAAGTTCCACCTGGACTGTACTGTAACATAGCTGAAAAATTTTCTGAATGCCAATTTTTATCGAAGGGCAATATAACTGTACTTGAGTGCTGTCTTTTGCAAATTATTTCAAACTTCATATGGACAGTACAGTCCAGGTATTTTGTAATTTTTCCACCCACCACAGAAGGCCATATCCAGGTATAATTTTAAGAATTATACAATACACAGTGTAATTAACAAAGGTATCAATGAGTGCAAGTAAATCTCCATCTTGATTCCCACTGTGATTTTGAGTGTTTTTCCCCCTGTGTTTTGTGCAATTTCTCCAAAACACCTGCACTGTACTATAGAGCTTTGTACTGCACATATACACTAAGTTTCACTTTGATATTTTAAAGCCGACGATCCGGGTTCGATTCCCTGGTTGTGCCACTATATTAAAGAGGTTGTTTACCTCCTGCTTCCATGTCGTGATATACATATGTAACTGAAAAATTGTTGAAAGCAACATAAAACACCAACCAACCCAATCAGTTTTTCAAAGCAGTGCCAAAAACATTTCCAGAATGTTTATTTTCATCAAAAGGCTGTAACAGTTGTCTAACGTGGGGTGTTTAATGGAAAAAAGGTTAAGTGATCCAAAAGTATGTTTAACAGACAGATTGATCCAGAAGTATTTTTATGCTTCACAGGCATGGTGATCTAAATTGTCACTATATTTCATAGACAAGATGATCCAACACTGTCATTATTATGTTTACAGACAAAATGATCCTGAAATGTCTTAATGCTTCACAGGCAGCACATTAAAAGATTTATTTCATATGCCCTTTATATAATAGGACATATATGTTATGGCAGTGTCAGAAATATAACTGTCGTGCTTTGAGATACTGAAGTGGAACTTGATGTGTATGTTTAGTAGAAGGTCCAAGAGGTTACAAGAGTTAAAGCCCTTTGATAAAAATTCACATTCCAACCCATGGTTTGAGATATGCAAGTTGAACTCAGCGTGTGTGTATGCTTAGAGGTCTTACAGATGAAGCATAATGCAATAATGCATAATGCAATTGAACCCTTTCTTCAAATTCTGTTTACATGTAGCTAGTGCTGTTTTTACCCTTTTGTAGGAAGTTGTTATCCTAAAATTAAGTGGTGGTGTATTTTGCAATGAAACAATTGTTGTTGTTCCTTTTCATTTTAGAATGTTTCTGCTGATCTAAAATGTCATTGATTTTTAATTTCATGCCCCAGGATTGATAGATTGGGGGCATATTGTTTTTGTCCTGTCTGTTTGTTTGTTTGTTTGTCTGTCTGCTGTCAACTTTAACCTTGGCTATAACTTTTGAACTGTGAGGGATAGAGACTTCATATTTGACATGCATACTCAACTAATGAAGACCTTTTAAATGACACCAAAGTCAATGACCTTTCGGCCTTGATTATGACCTTCACACTAAAAATAACTTTTTTGACTTTAGTGCCGCTGGGGGCATTAGTGTTTCACAAACACAGCTTGTTTTTTTAATGTAATCATTGAAGTCTGTTATTTCAGACACCTTTACATTAAAGCTACAACTCAGAATCAGTTTTTGAATAATATATTAAATACATTTATTTTCTTCATATTGATACCTATCAAAGTGACGAAGTACATGTATAGCAAGGTATCAGTGTATCCCTGACTGTCTACAAAATGCATATTAATTTCATTTGTTTTGTATGAACAAAACAATTTTGAAGTATGACTTACAGTATTGATTGATTGATTGAATATTTTTTTACGTCACTCCACGGTTATTTCACGTACATTGTATATGGTGATGGATCTGCCTGATGAATTACATACAAATTTAGACTTTTATAACGGACCCACCTGAAGAAGTGAGGGATCTTTTATGTGCCATGCCTACCGGGACAAGGGACCTTGGTTTTTACTGTCTCATCCGAAGGACAAAACACCGGTGCGCCCAGGGCGAAAGTCAAACCCCGGGACCTCTCGATCATAAACCAAGAACCTTATCCACTAGGCTACACCGGCTTTTTTATTATAGTAAAGAATAAACATATATATGTTGTTGTATGTATAATATGTATACAAGCTTCAGGGCTCAGTGTAATGTATTTGGAATATGTTTTTATACTTGTCAGTTATTTAAAATCTCTTTCCCTAGATATTTGTGTATATGCTTGTTATATTTTAGGTTTCAGATGCAATATGGAGTCAGAGCAGCCACTGCCCTACCTTATGCCATGAATAGTGAATTTTCACGAGTGCTGGCTTCACAGATGGTGAGTAAACTGCTAGCAATTTCAAACGACAAACTTACTAATACATAAATAGATATTATATATATATGTATATATATATGTATATATATATAAATATAGACTGGGTGAAGTTAATACAGTAAGCTTAATAAGCAGTGAAGTATATACATATATGTATATAGAAGTGTTTTATGTATAAAGTTATTTTCACATATGGAGATTTTGACTAAGATTGCTGCAAATCTGTCAGACACCAAAGACTTCAGTATGATACTATAAGTATTTATTTTTCTTGCTATATCAGATTGTGTGAAAATACTGAATGGTCATCATTGATTTTCAGCGTCATGTCACAGAAAGTAAAGAGCCCAGTCAAATGGAAAAAGTCCAGGGTCAAGTTGATGAACTCAAAGGCATAATGGTCAGAAATATAGGTGAGATATTAAAATATTATTGTTCAATGTCTTCACTACATTTAAATGTCCTGGGTATCTTTGTTATTTTTTGGCTCCAACTAGCTTGAGAAGAGTATAGATTTCCCCTCTGTCTGTTTGTCTGTCTGTCTGTCAGTCGTTCATAAAATGGTTTGAAGATGATAACACAAGTACGAGAGATCTGCAAAAACAACTTTATTTTATTGTGATAGTTTCGTTTCTCTTGAAGGAAAACACATGCCCTTGAATTGCCTGTGTAAAGAAATACCTGTATATATATGGAGTATAAGCCACTGTAGCCCAGTGTATGAGGTGCTCATCTTGTAACCGAGAAGACCAGTATGGACTCCTAGCGGTGTCCAATCTTGTAACCAAGAGGACCATTTTGGATTCCTAGCGGTGTCCTATTATAACTAAGAGGACCAGGATGGACTCCTAGCGGTGTCCTGTCTATAAAGTGAGAGTAAAAACTGAGCTCCCATGTCATGGTAGGCATGGCACATAAAAGATCCCTAACTGCTTTGGTTGGGTCCGTTGCAGAGGTATAAAAATCTATACAATGCATCAGACAGATGCCATCATCATATATGTGAGATAATCGTGGAGTGACGTAAAACAATAATCAATCAATCCATCAATCAATCATATTGAGTATTCTTTGTTTTCAGATCAAATAGCCGACAGAGGAGAAAAATTGGAATTGCTGGTCGATAAAACTGAAGAATTGAATTCCAATGTAAGGTTCAAAATGAAACGAATGGAGGTTCAGAATAATTGGCTTAAGTCTCTACAACAAATTAAGTAAATCATCAGACTGAGTATGAATGTTATTGCATCTGTCCTCTGGGAACAAAATTAATGCAATCTTCTTTTGTTCTGAGATGCTTTTTGGAATTAGCTATTCTAATACAGACTTATAACCCTAGCTATTCTAATACAGAGTTATAAAATTAAGGAAGCCTGTGAGAAAAAGTGTGAAATTTTTGTATAGGAAATACACAATTTAAGATCCTTCGAAGGACAACTTCGACAAAAGTGAATATTTGTCAGAACATCTTTCAGAGCTTCAAGGATGATTTCAAATTGTTTCAAGATTGGAACATCATCACAACGTCATAATAAAGTGACACTGAAATCGTTCTATATACACATATATGTATCTTTTACATGGTATGTTTTAATTTGATGCATATGTGAGAAGTGTCATAGTATTGAATCAAAAGTCTCATGTACAGTTTAGACACTTGTAATGCAAATGTTCGACGAAACTTTTTATGCCCCCAGATAGATAGATCAGAGACTTATTGTTTTTTAACTGTCTGTCTGTCTGTTTGTATGTTTGTTTGTCTGTCTGTCTGTTGTCAACTTTAACCTTCACCATAACTTTTGAACCATGAGTGATAGAGACTTCATAATTCAAATATACTCCACTAATGAAACCCTTTCAAATTACACCAAGGTCATTGACCTCTTGACTTTGACTGTGACTTTTGACCTACATTTCAAAATTTTCCATATTTGGACTTTGTTGCTGCAGGGGGCATTTGTGTATCACAATTACATCTCGTATTTTCCTATATTTGCTTTTCTAATTTCTTTTGAGTCGGCTTCGGTGAAGCCGCACTCATTGCAATCACTTTCTTTTCAGGGGTTATAACTTTCACTACCAGTATAGAGCTTACTATGCCGCTGAAAAATAAAGTGCCGAAAAATTACTGATGTTGTCTTAAAAATTCTTGATCAGCACAATGTACCTTTAGCTCAGTTAATTTAAGCTAAACATAAACTAGTTTCAATGACTCGAAAAAGGAGTTGCAATAATGTTTTCAAATTTCGCGTAATAATATGTAGTTGTGACTACTTTACGATGTGTTTACCACCGACACCGTCGGATGTACTCGATTGTGTAATTCTCTGGACAAAGCATTTGTCTTGATCTTGTATCGCTTTTTTTTATCGAGATATTTCAATTAAAGTTTTCCCGAACATGTTCTGGAACTTTAGTTCTTTTTCACATATATGACATATTTAAAGATCGATCTTCCCGCATTTCCTCTGATAATGAAAATGCAATATAAATATTTAGGTAAATGTTGTATGTTTCTAAATATAAATCATGTTAAAACATCATGAGAATCGTGAATAAGATGGTTATTTAATGTCCCACTTGAAGGAATGTCGTTCCTTGGCTCAGCTTCGACTCGTGACAACAATGCAGTAAAACTTGTTGCCATGAAGTTGTCGATTGCACGTTCATTTCGGATACAAGCAATTGTAAACTCTTTGCCGTAAGATAGTATGAAGAGAGCAAATTTTATTAGCATTTTGTACATAGGTATAATGACGATGTAGTTGCAACGAAGACCTAATTTTTGCCCCCCCATTTTCCTGAAATCCTGAATCTGCCACTAAAATGGTAAAATGATTACATACTTAAAATAGCAAAGCCGACTCTCAGGACTTTTGAGTCCTTTGATTGTACCCCTGGGCACACTTCTTTTAAGACCAACTGAAGTTTGTTACCTGTATTATCTATGTCTCTCCATGTTATATGATGACTGAGATAAAAAGATCTGCATGTTCTTATGGGGAATTTGTCTCTCACTTTAAAGTCTAGAAAAAGATTGTGTATTTAAACTTGTAGTATTTGTATGATTGCAGAGAACTAACTTAAGGTACATATATTTTCCTTTCAGGCTGTTTCATTTAAGAAGAGTAGTCGAGGTCTAGCACGTTCCATGTGGTGGAAGAATATCAAGATCACTCTCATTCTCATCGCTGTTGTCATCGTAAGTTATTACAAGCTATTCTAAGTTTGCTTTTAACATGTAGAGCCAACATAAGTCACTCCGCAGTGTGCGAGACTCAGAATGAAAATGTCAGGAGTTCATGCACCATCAGTGAATAGCATGTTTTCTGTTCTGTAGATAATACAAGTCGTGGTCCATGTCGGAGTATTCTATGACATGATCAAAATCTCTGGTTTTTATGGTTGATATATTTGATAAGCCTGAAGTTTTGCCTGAAAAACATCATTGAAAATGCAGTAGACAGTGACTTAGATGGACAGATAAAAAGCTAAATGCCCCCCAGACTTTTACTTAATTTCAGTAGAAGCCTGTTTCAGGATTGTTTGATTTTAACGACATATGATAGGACTAGCCAGGTCCTGGGGTGGATCTGGGAATATGATTATTATGCTGTATGTTCCTATGATGCAAAAACAGCACAGATGTATTGAAGCAGCTACCTGGGAATAGACCTTCATAACAAGTTTTGATCTTTTGTATTGCTGAAGAGCTGACACAGCTTAATTATTTAGGTGATTTACTCATGACTGAATGGCCCTAGATTCAAGTCATCATATACATGTAAGGGCTTTATTCTTGCTGTAACATAAAATGAGAATTAAAAAAAAGCCAAGATTTCATGTCAGAATGACGGATTTCTTTTTGTATTTTGGCAGGTTGTGTTATACTTCATCATATCAGCTGCATGCGGAGGACTAGACTGGCCTTGTACAAAATCTAAATAGAACATCTCCCTACCCTAGGCCTAAATGTCTTTCACTCTATTTACTGTTGCTTCTCATTATATTCTGTGTCTAGTGACTGGGAAGCATACAATATCTAAATCTTACTGGTGTAATATGGTATAGTTCTGTTACGAAAGGTAACTCTGGCTTGCACTTTATTGTGAACAGATTTTGTCTTTTCATAAATTCTGATTTTGATTGCACTGCAATTTACCTCTATAATTATATTCAATTTTCATTAAAATCATGTTATTGCTTCATAAATATTGTTTTGAATATTTGTCATTTGAATATTTTTTTTTCATATATACAAAACTTGAATACTGTGAAATGCTTTCTGTTGTAGAGATTCAATTTCTGTGGATGCCTGCATCCACACATTTTCGTTCCATGATATGTAATATAATGATATATTGATATAATATCTATGATGAAATATAATTATAGTTACAAGCTATACTGATATACATCCATTAACCACTGATGATCCCTCGTACATGTTACTCCCACAGCCATGGTGCATATGTAGGGAATATTCAGTACAGATCAATTATTATTGTTTATTAAACACTTACCACAGTCAAAATAATGGAATGACCTTTGTTTGTTGGAATAAATTTTCCAGGCAACTAAATAATTTGAAAAAACTAATCAGCTGTTTTTATGCATTATTACATCTTCTATACAGTCTCCTTGTCCATTGACCAATGCTTTGTGATTGCACGTTAAGGGAAATTCATTTTTCTATCTGACGTGTTATCCACGAAATTATGCTTTTTTAACTTAATGAAGACACAGGCTCATTTAAACTATTGTGGTCACTCTTCCACTGGTGTCCATCCAATGTCTGTCCACTGTAAACTTGTTATACTTTCAACAAGTTCTTCAGACTTGGGGGGTGGGGGGGGGGGAGGGGGTGTGAATTTTAATCAAATTTAATGTCTCCTATAATTGTTGTTACTTTTTGGCCAGATCTGTGAAGTGAGGGATCCAGGGCATGGCGATGTATCAGTTTTAGAATGATGTGATGTTGTTTTTGGTTCAGGTTGAAATAAAATTTCTGAAAAGTATACTTTCTAAGTTTCCTATGTGCTCAAGTTACTCAGGTGAGTGACATAGGCCCATTTTGGTCTCCAGTTTTTGTTTAAAACAAGAAAATTTAGGTATTTTGCAGTAAAAATTAAATCATGCTATTATTGGATATCATTTTTTCTTGTTCATGGTCAGGGTTAGGGTTAGGGTTAGGGTTAGGGTTTGGGTTAGGGTTAGGGTCAAGGTTTAAAATTGTATTATTATTTGCCACTTGATTACATGAAAAAATAAATTAATTTTCTTATTGTTTCATTGGTGAAATTTATTTCATGGCAGCAAGGACCAGGGTGAAGTGGTGTTCTCCTCTACAGGTATTAGCATCACACATATGTAAGAGTGATGTTGGGAAATATTGCAGGCTTCCATAACACAGTGATTTGATCTATTGCTAAACAGATATCCTTACATTTAGTCGGAAGGAAGACTTTCTTGACACAAGTTTCTTTACTATTTAAAAGCTGTACTGAGATTTATTATACAGCAATGAGTCAGGTCTCTGGCAGAAATTCTTTCACCATTAAACAACTATCCCTATGATGATAACAGATATGAAGGCTGAAGTTTATTGTATAGCAATGAGGAAGGTCTCTGTAAAGCATTGAGGCAGGTATGAAGTCTGAAGTTAATTGTATAGCAATGAGAAAGGTCTCTGTAAGGCAATGACGCAGGCCTCTCTAGCAGAGATTCCATCACCGATAAGCAACTATCCCTATGATATGAAGTCTGAAAGTTATTGTAAAGCAATGAGGAAGGTCTCCATAAAGCAATGACGCAGGCCTTTCTAGCAGATTCCTTCACCATTAAACAGCTATCTCTATGAGATAAAAGTCTGAAGTTTATTGTGTAGCAATGACGAAGCTCTGCGTAAAGCAGTGAGACAGGCTCCATAGCAGATTCTTTCACCATTAAACAGCTATCTGTATGATATGAAGTTTTAAGTTTATTGTATAGGAATGAGGCAGGCCTCTCTAGCAGATTCCTTCATCATCTAACAATTATCCCTATGATTTGAAGTCAGAAGATTATTGTAAAGCCATGAAGAAGGTTCTGTAAAGCAATGAGGCAGGCCTCTTTAGTAGAGATTCCTTCATTAAGCATCTATCCTTATGATATAAAATATGAAGTTTATTGTATAGGAATGAGGCAGGCCTTTGTAGCAGAGATTCCTCCTCCACTATTAAACAACTATCCCCATCTTTTGAAGTTTATTGTAAAGCACCATGACAGAGATCTCTGTGACAAATATTTCATTCTGTAAACAGTCCCCATCACATGAAGTCTGACGTTTACTGTAAAGCAGTGAGGTAGGCTGATGTGGCAGACATTTTCTCACTGTTAACTGTCCTCATCATATGAAGTCTGAAGTTTACTGTAAAGCAGTGAGGTAGGCCTCTCTGGCAGACATTTTCTCACTGTTAACTGTCCCCATCATATGAAGTCTGAAGTTTAATGTAAAGCAGTGATATGGCCTATGTGGAAAAAAATTCTTGCCCTGATTTTGACTGAAAAACAATAATCTTGCTCAGTCACACAGTGAAAAAATATCTCTCCAATAGACTAACGTAGTCTAAAATCATACTTTGGAAAAAAATTAAGTGTAAAAACTCAATTATACACAACACAACAGTTTTTATTATTATACTGTATGTGTACATATATTAGCGCAATTAAATTTTAGCGTTTAGAAACATAGAAACAAATCTGCTACAAGAGGTGCACAGTTAGTACCCACAGAAATCCCAACTATCTGTTGATAAATCTTGCCATTAAATTCAAGTAACAAATATGGTAGGCTTGTCCATGATTGAACTGATGAAGAACAAAAGATTCATGAATCTAAACGATTCGACCTTGTTGAGATGTTGGATGATTTCTCTAGTTACGTATAAATGTATATTGACGACGTCTTAGTTATTGATAACCCTGAGTTTGAAAGATATATAGCTAACATATACCACAAGAACTTCAGTTAAACAAAGACAATATTTGGGATACAGAAACACCTTACTTGGACCTATACATTAAGACAACAATAAAATTCATCCCAATATTTATGATATACTTGACGATTTTAGATTTCCTGTTGTAAATTTCCCTTAGTTGGATAGTTACAGATGTTCCTAGACTAGACTCCCATCATATGGTGTTTATAAAATTCAGTTGCTTCGATTTGCCAGCGCCTGCACTAACGTTTTGGACTTTCATACAAAAAAAAATACAAATAACGTTGGAACTTTCAACTCAGGAATACAAGTATCATAAACTTAGAAAAGCCTTCGGAAATTGTTATAGGTCCTTTTCAGAACTTTTATCAAAATTCATAAAGCATTACTTTATATTCAATGAAATTTCCTATCCCAATTTCTACGGCGATCTTGTATACAAACTTAAGAGGGTCTAAGGTTCCAATAAGTTTATCTCGTCGGGTTCTAAAATAGTGAAATGCCTTCGTGATCTACAATAATATGACATGGAGATAATCAAAATGACAGTAATTCTTGTATTGACCCATTCTACACTCTTATATAGAGATTTTTACTTGAACCTGTACGCTGACTAACAGGCGTGTGGGAGCTATATGATGGGCCTTGTTGAAACCTTTTTCAAAGGAGAAATGATGGTCCTGGACCTCATTCCCTCTTACTGTTAATTGGGACTCTGACAGATCAAGGGACTGAGCTCGCTTCCAGATCGGCAGAGCACAGTTTACTCATGTTGATGTCGATTTACACAATTTTGATATCTTGGTCTTACTCAGCATTACTATACATGTTTAAATTTTTTATGACCCCTCAACTTGAGAAAGTTGTTGATCCTTGCACTCTATATGGAGGATTATTCATTAATTTTTAAATGTGTGTTCTTTGATTTTACTGCTTTTGTAGGTATCTCTATCTTATCAAAAGTTATGGCAGTTTGAAGAATCCAAATTTTGACATTTTCATAGCATGTTTTCTTTATATAATTCATGATTGATTTCGTGACTAAGACGGGACCGACATTTCTCACATTTAAATTTTTTTTGTCATTTCTCTGTCATTTTTTTTTTACCTAAGGTAGCCCTCTTTCCTTCACACCCCTACCCCTATTTCTCCTTAATCACACTCCTGCTTCTAGTCTCGCCTTCATTTCAGTTAATGGCATCATTATGATGGACTAAAAGCGTATAACATAGCTGAGATCGGTTTGAGCGGAATTTTGTCAAAAATAACAGTGCTTATTATCAAATATGTATTATTATACAAACAATATTTAATTGGTGAAAAAATTCTTGCTCTGGCTCTTCTGAAAAAAAATCCCTTACTCCAAATTTGAGGTAAAAAATAATCTGGCCGGGTTGAAAACAAAAAGTTTAATGAAAAAATGGACTGTCCTTAGTCGAGTTTAATTATTGCTTATTTGCATTAGGCCTTTTAGGTTATTCATCAAAATGAACTAGCGTATGACGTAACCCTAACTAAGTCGCCTGTATATGTCTAATTTGTGTATAGATAGATATCTAATTTATTCATTTATTTTATTATTATTTTCAACCATTTTTCTGCGATCGAAACGCGAATAGTGCAAAATGCGAGTTGTCTCCCTTTTGGGATGCTGAAAAAAGTTGCAGCGGGCACAAATTTGAGTGGCCTTGCATTATACAGTGCAGAGTGTGAGTTATTTCATTATATATGTGCTTAAATCAATTCTATATTCATGATACCGTTTGTGGGTTATAAACTTTTAATATTTACAAACAAATATTGATGATATGTTTATATTTGCAAATGGACAACAGAGTCAGAGGCAGTTCGAAGGTTAAATCCGAAAGGTCGAAGTAAAGTGTTCATGTGTATATTGGCGGATTTATAGGGTGATATGCCCTTGTAACCCCCTCCCCTTGATCGGAAAATTTTATAAAAGAGGTCATGCTCGATCATTTTTAGGGCTGCAAAATATGTCATGGGCGTCTTCAACCCCCCCCCCCCCCCCCCCCCCCTTCTCCTCCTTTCAAAAATTTCTAGACCTGCCTAAGGAAGCATTCTACAGATGTTGCGACTTGAACAACGATACGATAATTTTCATGATACACATTCTGATCAAGAGATCAGGTTGATTGCATTGTTTACTCCTTTTGTTTCATGAACTTGATGAAGTATACATGATACAAAAATAGTGTTTGTAAAAAGTAAGAAAATATAGAAATCAGAAATGAGCTACAAATAGATTGAAAATAAAGATATTTTGATAAACATTGAATTTAAGCATGATTTATTCTTTTGAAGCATCTAGATATCGTAACATTTGTTACAGATTGTTGTAAAGAAATGGATCGCAGTATCGTTAATATCGTTCGTCACTGTGTGCTCCTTCCCTATCGTGTATCATTGCTTATGTGTCGCGATATATCGCGTACAGGTATCTTATCGCCTTATATCGATACACGCCTACAGTATAGCATTCTGTTATAAAAGTGATTTGCTGGCACCCGGATAATATGAGTCAATGACATATTATGGCATGATACAGACCGCCTCATTCATCACGTTTTGCAATGACCCGATAAGTTGTTTAACAATTTAAGATTTTATTGCCAATGACAATATACCAAATACCTATGCCCAGTACAACTTTATTACAAGCATACAATAACCATTGATACGATGCGAACTTAGGCAATTCAATTGCTATGTGTTTACATACTTGAACACATCATATACATGTCCATAATTACATTGTGTGTATATACATTTAGACGAAAGTCCTAAATTCCTAACTTATATGAGAAGATTTTGCTTAGGAAAGTGTGTCTCGCCTTCATAAGTGGTTCAAAATGACATTTTCGTTCTAAAACTATTTCAAACAAAAATATTTATCCCTGTATGGGCCGTTCGTCCAATGCTATTTGTATTACATCTTCGGTATCGTAACCGCAGAACAATCGAATATTTTTGTAATGTCGTTTCTCCGTGTATACTAGTATTCTATTATTATCATGTTTTGTGTGCAATCTTATTGAAACGCGACTTGTACTTCGTTCCTCTACGCTACTCTCCATGTAGTGTAGAGGAACGAAGTACAAGTCGCGTTTCAGTAAGATTGGTTTTGTGTGCATGTCCTCGGTGATTTTTGTCATACAGCTTTGTTAGATGTCTTCAGTTTTCTCTTTTCTACCCTGTTCAAGATGCACGCCCAGAGTTTAATATATAAGAACTTCTGACATATATAACATTTCCCTCCACCTTTTTTCTTTGACTAGGGAGTTTAATAACCATTTGCCACGTAGAGAGAGTTGTATACGTGTTTTAAAATTGAAATTTGAAATATTAGTTCGTTATAAGGGTGTACAATGAAGAGTATATATATATATATATATATATATATATATATATATATATATATATATATATATATATATATATATATATATATATATATATATATATATATATATATATATATACGACCGTCTCATGGTGTGTAATGACGACTCTGTCAAAGTGTGTATTGGCCACTCTCATGATCAGAATGTGTATTGATGTCTTGATGGCGATAGTAAAGTGATCTAGTTGACAAGCGCACGCATTGTACTGTTATATCCTCGTTTTGTCTACATGTACTGAGTCAATAGCGCTTTCCCTTTAGTATTAGGTCACTGACATGGAAACGAAATGGCCAGCAAAGTAACAAAGGTGTCAGTAAAAACGTTTATTAATGATATTACCACAGGTTTTTACCTGAGCAGGAGATCGTAAATAGTTACCCCCGGCTTATACAATGTTGTGATCAGCCATGCTTGATTCAAATACCAACAAATGCAGTTTTTCATGCTTTTGTAAACAAATTATTTACCGGATGGATAGCTCAGCTTTAAGGTACATTACTCTGCCTTTTGTTAGATAGTTTTGTGAAGTTGTGCGTGTTTATCCCCAATTACTTACATCCTGTTGTTTTCCATGGAGATTAAAGTTTAACTACACGTATAAAAACATGGCTTTTATTCATGTATACCAGGTTTGTTATTACGATTTATCGTATCTGCATGAAATATGTTGGAAAAGAAACCATGAGTATTACATATCTTGTTATAAAGCAATTATGGGTATGCTATTTTGGGAAAAAGAAAGTACTGCTTTCTCGGTGTGATGTTACAAAATGCATTTTTCATTCAATATACATGTTAGATCTATATGGTAGCGCATGATATGTATACAGGACGGATTTCCAACTTATATCCAAATCTATGCACCCTGACATGAGGCTCCGTATCACGCTGCACCGTCGGATTTTGATGTAAAACGGTCGTATCAGATTGGTTACGATATTACAGGCGAACACTTGATAGGAGTGGGTGATCTACGCGGGGACAATGCATATCGGACGGACGACCGTGATGTGATCTGTGATATACCGGGAAGACTGGTCGTGACAATCCAGACGAACGCTCTTAAGATGGTGGGTAATCTATTAAATTAGTTATGCTACTTCGCATGTCGGACGGACGACCTTGAGGTGTATTGGTGATCTGTCCTCTTGGAAGCGGTTGTCGATGTGATTTGTGATGTTTCTTTACACGTCAGATGGACACCCCAGGGGTGATCTATGATGTTGCTTGACACGTCAGATGGACATCCCAGGGGTGATCTATGACGTTGCTTGACACGTCAGATGGACATCCCAGGGGTGATCTATGACGTTACTTGACACGTCAGATGGACAACCATGGGGTGATCTATGACGTTACTTGACACGTCAGATGGACACCCCTGGATGATCTATGACGTTACTTGACACGTCAGATGGACACCCCTTGGTGATCTATGACGTTACTTGACACGTCAGATGGACAACCCTGGATGATCTAAGACGTTACTTGACACGTCAGATGGACATTCCTGGGGTGATCTATGACGTTACTTGACACGTCAGATGGACACCCCTGGGGCGATCTATGACGTTACTTGACACGTCAGATGGACGCCCGTGGGGCGATCTATGACGTTACTTGACACGTCTGATGAACACCCCTTGGGTAATCTATGACGTTACTTGACACGTCAGATGGACACCCGTGGGGCGATCTATGACGTTACTTGACACGTCAGATGGACACCCCAGGGGCGATCTATGACGTTACTTGACACGTCAGATGGACACTCCTGGGTGATCTATGACGTTACTTGACACGTCAGATGGACACCCCAGGGGTGATCTATGACGTTACTTGACACTTCAGATGGACACCCCTGGGGTGATCTATGACGTTACTTGACACGTCAGATGGACACCCGTGGGGTGATCTATGGCGTTACTTGACACGTCAGATGGACACCCCTTGGATAATCTATGACGTTACTTGACGCATCAGATGGACACCCCAGGGGTGATCTATGACTAGTCATGGCACTCCAGGACAGACTGACACTCGTGAGGTGGTGAGTGATCTATGACGTACCAGATGACAGGTAGTGACATTACAGACTGACGCTGGTGGGGTGGTGGGTGATCTATGACGTACTAGATGACAGGTAGTGGCACTACAGACTAACGCTCTTGAAGAGGTGGGGATTTATGACATACGAGATGATTGGTAGTAACACTCCAAACTGAGACTCGTGAGGTGGTGGGTGATCTATGACGTTACCTTACACATAGGACAGACGTCAGTGAGGTGATCTTTGAAGTAGCAGATGACTGATAGTGACACAACAGACAGAGGCTGGTGAGGTGGTGGGTAATCTATGGCAGTAACCAACACGTCGGACACAGGTCAGTTAGGTGCTCTATGACGTACCAGATGTGATATGACTGGTAGTAACTCTCCAGAACGGCACTCGCGAGGCGGTGGGTGATCGTTGGCGTTACTTTACACACCGAGTTTATTAGATGATCTGTGATGTACCAGAGAGCGCCACTAGGTAGCAGGTAGTTTGTGACGTTACGTCATACTTTTACCTTCTGTACTGTTTTGTCATCTCTCCTGGCAGTAGCACTATACGGAACATTTCTACCTGAAGAATATCTGCTTCTAACAACAGCATATACATGTGTATCTTTTTGTATATTATATATACAATCTAATCGGATCTGATTTCTACCAATTTTTTATCTATATCCCTTTTTGCAGTCTCTACTCTAAGTACCAATATATGGAGGGGCAGGCTTGGTGTAGTGATTAAGCGCTTGGCATACGGCGCCGACGATCCGGGTTCGATTCCCGAGTTGCGCCACTATTTTTAAGAGGTTGTTAACCTCCTGCATCCTTGTCGCGGTATAACTGAAATATTGTTGAAAGCGACGTAAAACACCAATTAATCAACCAACCGACCAACCAATATATGGATTCTTTAAACAGTCTCTTCTTCTCGTAAAAAGAATACAGATCCTGTCTACAAACTCTACTCTTTCTTTCTACAGTCTTTGTTCCTGGTTTCTTCATATAGAGTGCTTTTCCAACATTTCTGTAATACGCCTACAAACTCTACTCTTTCTCCCTACAGTCTTTGCTCCTGGTGTCTACATATAGAGTGCTTTTCCAACATCTCTGTAATACGCCTAATTTCAATAAACAGACCCTTTCTAAAATATCTACTCGTGATTACAAAATACATATCCTTTCTGAAATATCTACTCGGGATTACAAAATACATATCCTTTCTACAACATCTACTCGTGATTGTAATATACATATCCTTTCTACGATAGCCACTCCTGATTACAATACAGAAACACTTTCTACATTCTATACTCCTTGTTACATTATCGGTTTACTTTTAGTATCATAACCATCCTTTCCTTGTCCCTTTTACTCCCAGTACTTTGTAAATTTCCTTCCTATACTTTTCAGTCCTAATAACCACTTATATTGCCATCCTATCCAGCTAATACATTTCTATCCTTTATTCCTGGTCCTCCCTATCGTTTACTCCCAGTAACGGTGGAGATCCCTCCCTATCGTTTACTCCTAGTAATTATGGAGATACCGTCCTATCGTTCACTCCTTGTGACTGTGGAGATCCCTTCCTATCATTTACTCCTAGTAACTGTGGAGATCCCTTCCTATCATTTACTCCTAGTAATTGTGGAGATCCCTTCTTATCGTTTACTCCTAGTAACTGTGGAGATCCCTTCTTTTCGTTTATTTCTAGTAACTGGTCCTCCCTTCCTGTCGTTTACTCCTTGTAACTGTCGATATCTCTTCCTATCCTAGTAACTGGAAATCCCTTCCTATCGTTCACTCCTTGTGACTGTGGAGATCCCTTCCTATCATTTACTCCTAGTAACTGTGGAGATCCCTTCCTATCGTTTACTCCTAATAACTGTGGAGATCCCTTCTTTTCGTTTATTTCTAGTAACTGGTCCTCCCTTCCTGTCGTTTACTCCTTGTAACTGTCGATATCCCTTCCTATCGTTTACTCCTAGTAACTGGAGATCCCTTCTTAACGTTTATTCCTTGTAACCGAAGGTTCATTTCTATCGTTTACTCCTAGTAACTATGGAGATCCCTTCCTGTCGTTTACTCCTTGTAACTTTGGAGATGCCTTCATATCGTTTACTCCTTGTAACTTTGGAGATCCCTTCCTATCGTTTACTCCTTGTAACCGCAGGCCCATTTCTATCGTTTACTTCTAGTAACTTTGGAAGTTCCTTTATCATTTACTTCTGGTAACTTTGGAAATCCATTCCTATCGTTTACAAGCCGGTATGGCCTAGTGGATGAGGTACTGGGCTCGTGACCCAGAGGTCCCGAGTACGATTCCCGCTCTGGACACACCGGTATTTTGTCCTTTGGATGAGACAGCAAAAACCGAGGTCCCATGTCACGGTAGGCGTGGCACGTAAAGATCCCTCACTGCTTCGGGTGGGTCCGTTGCAAAGGTCCGTTGCAATGGCCATGCATCAGGCAGATGCCGTCACCATATACGTGAAATAATCGTGGAGTGATGTTAAACAATAATCAAATCAATCAATCAATCCATCTATTGTTTACTCGCAGTTACTATGAAGGTCAATTCTTATATTTTACTCTAGTAACTTTGCAAGTCCATTCCTATCGTTAATATCCAGAAACTGTGGAGGTCCATTTCTATTGTTTTACTCCTAGTAACATTGCAAATCCTTTTCTATTGTTTTTACTGGTAACTTTGGAGGCTCTCCTTATTGTATTCTCATGATAACATTGGAAGTCCCTCCCTTATATTTTCTCCCAGTAACTGGAATCTAATCTTTCTTTTTTTCTCCCGGTAACTTTAGAAGTTCCATCCTATTGTTTACTCTTGGCAACTTTGGAAGTCCTATCTTATTGTTACTCCTGGTAACTTTGGACGTCCCATCCTTTGGAAGTCCCATCCTACTGTTACTCCTGGTAACTTTGGAAGTCCCATCCCATTGTTACTCCTGGTAACTTTGGAAGTCCCTTCCTATTGTTTGCTCCCGGCAATTTTTGAAGTCCATTTTTATCTTTTTACTCCTGGTAACAATGTACAGTTCTTATGTTTTCACTGTTTACTCCTAATACTCACGCACAATCACTACTTTTGTACTTTTTGTCTGATTTTTAATGAGAGTGCCTACTACATTTCGTACAGTATTAACCAAGAGCAGACGGCCCCACAGACTCGTACGTGCTCAGTAAGCAATCGCCTACACGTCGCAGCTTATTATTTCACTCTCTCCAGATGTGTTCAATTTTCTGTTTGATGGTTTAAATTCCTCTATGAAATGTGAGCTCATTTACTCAAATAGCTTCAGCATTAAATGACGTAAACAGCATGGAGCCAGCGAAATCTTCACGTCAACTTTTCTGTTGCACTCTACGCCGTATTCTTTGTGTGTTCTTTGTATAAAATGCTGCGATAACGAAACGGAATGGGAACCTGGATTCGCTCCCGTCGACAACCAGGATCCGCTCCTTACTGACAAGAGATACTAATGTCATTATAGAGTTATAATAACGAGGAATTAAGGAGGTCTATCAATGGACACATTGTGTTAGATATTGTGGGAAGGTATGTATGACGGATGCTTCTTACTCTATCAACATTCTTTTCTAGTATATGCTATTTTGTACTAGACGATGCTTTTTTGTACTAGACTTCACTATTTTGAAGGGTGATGGCGAAGGGACAAACTTGTATGGTACTAAGGCTGCTTTATTAAGTTTCTTCAGGAGACGCATGGAGTACAGACTGAAGTAATACCAGACATTGTCATTGTGCATAATGTCGGAACAGTGACTCTGATAAATGCTTGTGACTTTTACACATACTACTATTTATACTAACGAACTCCTTTGGCTTTAAAATTGGGACTCTGATGGAACACATCCTGTAGAGACTGAGGTGTTTATATCACATTATTCTAGAGACTGAGATAAGAATATCACGTTAATGTAGAGACTGAGATGTGAATATCACGTTATTGTAGAGACTGAGATGTGAATATCACGTTATTGTAGAGACTGAGATGTGAGTATCACGTTATTGTAGACTGAGTTGTGAATATCACGTTATTGTAGAGACTGAGATGTGAGTATCACGTTATTGTAGAGACTGAGATGTGAGTATCACGTTATTGTAGAGACTGAGATGTGAGTATCACGTTATTGTAGAGACTAAAATGTAAATACTACGTTCTTTTGACAATGTCAGTCGGCGTAGCTCAATCGGTAAGGCATGTAACAGAAGGGTCCTGGGTTCGAAACCCACAGGTGGCTTGTCAGTGTTCGTTGTGGTTCGAATGAGACAGTAAAAACAGAGATCCTGTGTTACGTGGACGGGGCCACTTAAAACTTCCTTTTCCATGGATGCATCACACACATGCTGTCATCATGATTTTAGTGTGACGTAAAACTGGAAATTTATCGCCGTGTATCCCTCAGTATTTGATTTTGTTTTCAAAACGATAAAGTGATATATAGATAAGAGACAGAGTATCAACTAATTCTATATCTCCTGATCTGTACATGTATCATGATCGCTTTAATCAAGGATGATTGCATGCAGGTGTTTAAGCATTTGATGAAGAAACTATAATGGCGTAACAGAGTCCGTACAAGCTGCTCGTCAAGCAGAGGAATACCACTTACGACTGTCGACAGTTACATAAAAAGAAAAAAACCCTTGCTACTGTGAAATACAAAGAACAGAAATGCGACGATTCTCAAATGAAAGTGAGCAGTAATTTTATGACAATTTTATTATAAATTTCATTTAATTGATAATAAAAAATATCAATTTTTTTTTCAGTTTTCATGATATTATGATAAAATTCCTACTTTTATGAAAGTATCTTGTTTCAAAAGGGCCAGGGTAAGAGGGTTTGAACAAACCCATTTGTGCCCTCCACTTTTTAATGGGGGACTCTTTTCTCCGTTGTCCCTCCCCTTTTGTACGTACCCCCCCCCCCCCCCCCCCCTGAAAATAATATTTATAATGATTGATAGACATTGTTTATATGGTGAAGAAGATTACTGTAATGAGATAGGAAAGAAGATCGTCAAATTATTTTATTTCAAACTTATGGGAAAAACCCTCAACTTCTTTTAAGTCCAATATAATACTTACTAAATTTGATTGCAGTCATCGCTAAAATACGGGTTTTGTATTGTAATTTAGGACATCAATTTAATAAACATTTTAATCAGCTAAAATACCAAATTTGGCATAGACTCAAGTATTTATTATGCCTAGACTTTTATCGACAATTTTTGACATTGTTTCCGCACTAAAGTCTTGTCTCTCTGTATCAGATAGCTATTATCAAAATACTTAGATTGGAGAGAGGTCCTCCAATTATTTTCGTACCATGCGGATATTATTTAGATAAACTGTTTCTCAGGATTTTGCTGCTGTTGTGATACAGAGTCATCGGGGAAGTAAGCAATGTTCTAATTATTTTAGCTTCCGTTATTAGAAAGTAATTTGTAGCTGTAAAACTAATTCTGTGGAATGTGTGTGAATGAGGAGTAATTGTCGTACGAGATGTATGAGTGAGGGAGGAGGTGTGACCTTAGAAAGGGGGAGGAGAAGGGAGTATGAAAGAAAGCGAGACTGGAGAGTATATTGGATGGGGGAATTAAGAGAGGGAGACTAACATGTGAAAAGACTAGGAAGGAAAAGGGGATGTAAATGGGAGAGTGAAAATGGATGGTAAGAGGGGAAATTTGAGAAGTGGGGTCAATCCTTCATCTTGAATTCTTTCCGCCTCAATGAGGGAATAGTATTTTTAGTAATCACATGTTTTAGAGTAAACTAATCAAAAGCAGTGAAGGAACAAAACTGAAATGGGTTGTCGGTGGTGGGAGCGTAAGCAACATTTAACATTGTAAATGCCATAATGCGATCAGCAAAACATTAAACACCGCCCACCTCTATTGTCTACGTTTATGGTATATTGCTCAGATTTGGACTTGCGCTTCTTTTGAAGTCCCCACGCATCCATTATATTAACTACACATCATTTGTAAGTAGAAAACTACATTTAATATAAAGTCATGCAGACTTTCAAGTACTTTATTAATAATTATTAAAGTGATAACTGGACTTATAAACACACGAACGTGTAATTCTCGCGCTCAAATTTGAGACGATATCTTCCCTAGACTAATACCACAAAGAATTATGGGAAACTATATACCATTCGGTATTAATTCATTGTCGTGGAAATGCACTGTTCTATCAACATCGTTGTTCAAAGCGTTTTCAACTGCACAAAATAACACCCGGCTGTTTGCATCTACACTATTTCATTCACAGAAATACAGTGGATACATTACTCCGTTTGTGTTGAAACCGTTTTATATCATTTATCAAAATATTTCTCTATACTTTCCGATTTATAAGATATTTGTTTACGTACAAGAAGTACACTGGTATATGATTCATAAACAAAACAAAAGAAGGCGTATAACCAGCGGTAAGAAATCTTGAACGCCGTACGCTCACCAGAGTCACGTGACGGGCAGACAATATCTTTCTTCCTATTGACTTTCGTTAGAAAGGGAAGTCAGCGTGATAACAGCGTTGACCAGTCCCCGTCTTACAAACAATCCACAGCATATTATATAGCGTATAGTGGATATAACATGGAGTCTATATCCATGACGTAAAGTTTTAATTTACCGTGCGGTGACGAGGAAAATACAGTGTGTTGTATTGTGTGACGTGTAACTTGACGTTGTCGTGTTATAATGAGGCATACGTATAGTATGTAAAGACGTGTCGTGTTGTATGTGTAGCGTGTATTCTAAAGGAACGTCATTCCATGTATCGTGTATGATGCAACATCTGACATTATAGTGGGGAATATGTAAACTGTGTTTAGCCTACCACGTAGTGTGTATCCTATAGTGTGTAAAATCGTGTTTCGTTAATCTGTGTAAAGCCATATCGTGTAGCGTTTGTCTATGACGTAACATCTGGTGTTATCTATAGTGAGGAATATGTATCTTGAAGTGTGCAAATTCTACCTTGTAGCGTGTATCCCATAGTGTGTAAAGCCATTTCGTGTAGTTTTGTATCAGTAATATGCCTTCCGCTGAAGAATACATGTATTGTGTGTAAACCGTGTCCCGCAGTGTGTGTCTATAAGTATTTGTGTGTATTAAAGGTATGTGCAAGGTATATATATAAATCGTGTCGTATAGAAGAATGACATTTACAATTATGAAAAATTAATAGGCATTCTGAGAGTGTGAACACAATTGAATAGTACAAAAATAAAGAGCAAATTAGGATGTTTTCAACTGTCAAGTATGTAATTTGATAATCTACAAAGATAATTCGTTTTATGTGCAAATTGTTATTGATACCAGCTCCTTTCTTTTCTTTGTCTTTCCTCGTTCATTATGTTGATTCCACGACCTTGCAGGTCTCTCAAATTACAAGTTTCTCATTTAAAGAATGTGTGTCGGTGTAGTCCAGTATTTTGTTTAAAATGGAGAAAACATCGGTTCTTTGAATTTAAAGTTCTTAATGAAAGAATCAAGAGTCAAGGAAGATATTTTGATCGTTTGAATCACCTTACAAAGTTTGAAGTGGAATAATGATATTGTTACAATGTTTTCAACACTACAATTTTGATTTTATTATTTTTATTACGTTAGGAAAATAGTTGTTCAGAACGGGAAGTTTGACATCCTGTTTTTGCTTGTGAATGGGGTCGACAAACTGCCCCAATCAAAGATTAAGAGGTCTGCATTATAAATGTGTAAATATGGTATTGAAACAAATATGTGATAAAATTGATGTTGTTACCATAGTTTAAGCCAAACAATACTCACTAAGTATAGAGTGTTTGTCATCCCGATAGTGGTCGGTGTCTACGGAAGTCTTTAAGTACCGTCTTATTGTAGACAGTTCTCGCGAGTGAGTCACATTCTATATATATACGTAATGCTTAGCAACTTGAGATACAGCAAGGTGGCTCCCACTGTCCTTTATTTACATATATCTTAATGATCGATTATGTATATACGATTGTGTATATAGTATAGTGCACTTATGTTTTGTGAGAAATGTACTCATTTACTGTCACGTGGGTGAGTAGCGGTTCTTTCTTGGAGTATTATTGGAATTAAAACTATTTTGGGGGCAAAAACTTCAGCTTCTGTGCTGATCGTTGGATACACGGAGTGCTAGTACGACACAAGAATTACCGAAACGGTTCCCTTTGTCATTACACATTACATCGAAAGTAGAGAATAAGTAATGTTTCCTTCCGCATTATTATGTAAATGTATCCGGTATTTTTTAATATATAATATCGTAAGTATTTCTCCACAATACTGCCCGAGTACATTTACATAAACTAGATCATATACGCTTGTTTCGATATCCTTCCCATCAAAGAGAATGGGACAAACCTGGTGTAGTGGATAAGAGTTCGAATTGCGGCGCAAATGATCCGGAGTTCGAAGTTCGGAGCGTAGCTTCTCCCACAAAAATAAAAAAGAATTCGATTAAATTTTGACAAATTATCGTAACGAAATGCACTTGTGCGATACATTTTTATTTTTTGTCAATCATTCGGATCGCTAGATCGGGTGCATATTGTTTTTGCCCTGTCTGTTTGTCTCTCTGTTTGTTCGTCTGTCTGTCTGTTTGACTGTTTGTTTGTTTGTCTGTGTGACAACTTTAACCTTGGTCATAACTTTTGAAACATAAGGGATAGAGACTTCAAATTGCACATGCGTAATCAACTAAAGAAACAAATTCAGATGGCACAAGGTCGATGACCTGTATTGGGAGGAGATTTTGTTTGTTTGTTTGTTTATTTATTTATTTATTCATCTATTCATTTATTGTTTTTTGAAAAAAAAAGGTGGGGAGTGTCTTTTTACGATAAAACTTGTTTGGATTTTGATAGTATTCCATGGTCTTGACTTTAGTCGGTGATACATAGATATAGTTTCGAGCGCATTTTACCCAATTCTTTAAATGCCACTGGAATGAAACCCGACAAGAAGTCTTCATTACAAAGTGTAGTTGTTCAAGACATAGTTGTTTTAGAGAAAAATCTAGTTGTTGAATTTTAAGGTATCACATCCTTTGAAGGTCAAGGTCATCATTAGTCACATTTTAATTTCATTCCGGATCTTTGTCGGCAACTGATAGACACATTCCAATCCATACTTATTCTGACTTCATTATGACCTAAGCTTGGCCCAAGGTCAACCATTCAATGTCAAGGACATAACGAGGCACATTTCATATAAAGTATACTGTCTATGCAGTGCGGACATCGTATTAACCCATTTTATATACTGTACCAATACATATGTATTTGGTTTATTCACAATTATCCCAAACTTAACACAACTAACGTTTTCTTGACTATTCAATCACGTTATTCATAAACAGTAATTTTACAACATTTTTAAAACAGTGTATGGTACTTTCCTATTTCGATTACTTGATGATGTCTTGCCATGCTCTAGATTATATTTATATTACATCTTCTGACAAATTCTGTCGGCGTAACAATTTTTTATTGGAGGGATAGGGGTCACGCGTTTTGGCGACGGAAGCCAACTTTTATATACTGATATCATTCCCATTACTGTAGGTTATTATATTTGTAAGAAACTAGGGTGTAAGCATTGCTAACAAAACTGGTAACAAGCAATGAGATAGACACTTCAGTAAGGCAAGCATTTAAATAAAGTAGACCCAACTTTAGAATAAAGATTTTAAAATCCTGTGTGAATTAAAAAAAAAAAAACGAAACGATAAATTCATTAGTTTTTTTTCTGATTTTTTATGACAAACTGATTTATCTTGCACATGCAGACGATTATTTGTGAATAAACAAGCCCTCAGTTCTGTTGGGGACCATTCCTACTGGTTTTCATGCGAGGTACAGTAGTAGCGCGTTAGCAATGCACGATATATATCGCGGTCGTGCACGAGCGTCTAGACAATCTACACAGTGATGTCTGTTCACACTGACATTTATACTTTCTGTTTCAGGGTCGATCAACTTCTGGATTTAGTAGCTGATGTCTGAGATTCCATGTATACTTCCAAAAGAACAGGTGTCATCATGGAGTTGACAAGATGTTTTAGTGCAGTTCTGTTGTGTTATGTTACAAGTTGGAAATTTCCTGTTTGAAGTGAATTCGAATTATTTATTCAGTTTAGATACAATGTTTGTGTTTTGAATACCGTTTTGTTTAATCTGAATGCCGTTTTCTTTCGCTTTGGAATTTGTTACTGTGATTTGAATATCGTATTATTGGGATTTAAATATTTACGTGTTATTTTGTCGTGAATTACTTAAACCAGGAGATGTCACGTGACCAAAACATTTCTGATGTTACACCCCATTACCTCATGGGTACAACAGTGTTACCTGACCTTAAATCAAGGTCAATACAAGTTACGAATGTAACACCGTTCGACATGTTTAGTACATGGATTAGCGTTCCTATGGTGACGCATAGTGATGATAAGGTTTATTCCGATTCTTTGAATGCTAGTGACCTTGATACGGGTCAAAGGTCAGCCCTGGACACGAGTGACTATCATTCATTGAAAATATCGCAATCAAGTGCCATGACTATGAAAAGTGGTATATCAACAGTGGATTTAAGTGACATTTACTCGTCATACGTGGTCGAATCGTCCACAATCAATGAACTCCCATTCTGAATTTCTCGGGTCAACAAGCGAAGTACCCGTTGTACAGTCTGCCTCCATTGATATCACCCCTCTGTCTCCACCATTGCATTCGGTCTCGCTTGCTAAAATATCACCTTATATGTCCACAGATGTAGCCACTGATCAAGAGTCTAACGCTAGCCCTATATATATGACAGCCCCATCTCCTACCCCGGCATCAAGCATAGTGGACGCCACACCAGTAATACACCAGACGCCCATCGTGTCACTGGCGCCACCTGTGTCAAGGTCTACAACAGAAGCGCTTCCCAGTGGAAAGAATGTGTCATCAACCGTACTGCCAGGTAAGAAGAGCTACAAAAAGTAAGGGTGCAAATGTTAGACCTTACAGTCAAATGTTTGACCTTAGAGCCAAATATTAGACCTTAGAATCAAATAAAAGTCTTGGCACACAAATATTGACAGTTCTCGGTGCACACAAATATTGACAGTTCTCGGTGCATCTTCACAACGTCAAGGTATAAAATTACGCTGCGCTACACTACAACTCGAACCTTGACGTATTGAAGAAGCACTTTTATGTTTTCAAAGTACTGAAAGCCCTGAGAGTCATTGACAACATTCCTATAATCCTAGATCATTAAATTCAAGGGATGAGACCTCTTGGGGTCAGTGGCATTCTGACATAAAAGTACTGAAAACTCTTGAGGTAAAAATAAAATTAAGAAATCAGAGACAAAGACCGATGTCTCCGACGAAATTAATGTACTGGCAATATTCTGATAAAAATGACATTCCGACATTAAAGTACTGACAATTCTTTGGGTCAATAAATACATCCTGACATTGTAGTACTGGAAGTTTCTTTGGTCAGTGATGGCATTTTAATATTAAAGTACTGAAAACTTTTGGGATCCAAAACATTGCAGAAAAAATGGTGTTTACAGCTCATGGTTAATATAAATAACATCCTCACGGCTCTTATTGTCAATAATACCAACTCAATATCAAAGCATTAACAGTTCTTGTAATCTTGGTAATGTTATAAAACTCCTAGTTCAGTAATACCCACATGGCAATGCATCAAGATACCAAGAGCTCTCGATAATTTACATTATAATGTCGGAGTACTGCAAACTCTGAGTGTAAATAATGCCAACCAAGCATCAAACTACTAACAGCTCTCAAATGATAACATCCCATTGTCAAACTATTGGCAGGACTTTTTATCAATTATAACATTCTGATAGTAAGTAAAATACTTCCTGGTATCAAAGTGCCGACAAATCTTTTTGGCAACAATACCAACTTGAACTTCTAACAGCACATTATTAAAACTTAGGTATTCACATCAAATGACTGTCACACTAAGGATCGATAATAACATACTGACGGCTCTTAGGATCAAAAGCAACATCCTGACATCAAAGTACTGACAGCTCTAAGGATCATTACTAACATCCTCACATCATGTACTGACAGTTCTCAGGATCAAATATAACCTGACATCAAAGTACTGACAGCTCTAAGGATCAGAAATAACATTCTCACATCATGTATTGACAGCTTTTAGGATCAAAATATTATCCTGACATCAAAGTACTGACAGCTTTAAGGATCATTACTAACATCATCACATCATGTACTGACAGTTCTTAGGATCAAATATAACCTGACATCAAAGTACTGACAGCTCTAAGGATCAGAAATAATATCCTCACATCATGTATTGACAGCTTTTAGGATCAAAATATTATCCTGACATCAAAGTACTGACAGCTTTAAGGATCATTACTAACATCATCACATCATGTACTGAGAGCCATCAAAACCAATAACTGTATTATGACATCAAATACTGACAACTCTTAGAATAAAAATATCCTGATATCAAAACTCTGACAGCTCTATTGATTGATTGATTTTTGTTTAACGTCACTCCACGAATATTTCATGTATATGGTGACGGCATCTGCCTGATGCGGGGCATACTAATTTTGACCTTTGCAACGGACCCACCCGAAGCAATGATGGGATCTTTAACATGCCATGCATACCACGACACGGGGCCTCGGTTTTCACTGTCTCATCCGAAAGACAGGAACACCGGCATGACCAGAGCGAGACTCGAAACCCGGCCTCCCAATGAGGAGACGAGCGCGATACCACTTGGCCATGCCGGCTTCTGACAGCTCCAAGGTTAATTAATGAGTACTTGCATTTCTAAACAAAAACATCACCTTTGCATATTGACACACTCAGATCTAATAATAATCCTGAAATCAGAGTACTGATATCTCTTAGGGTCAGTAACAACCTAACATCAGCACTGACAGCCTTTACAATCAATAAATGCATCTTGACATCAAGTACTGACAGCTCTTAGGATCTTAATTAATATCCTGACATCAAAGTGCTGACAAGTATAAGGATTTTTAACAAAATCCTGACATCAGAGTACGATGCGAGTACTGACACACTTCCAATCAATAACGTCCTGGCATCAGAGCTATGTCAGTTGTTATGATCAATGATAACATCCTGACATGACATCAAATGCTGACAGCTCAATGATGATATTATAATACTTACGATTCTACGAGTCAGTAATAATGACCGGACATCAGGGCATTAATAACGACCGGACGTTAGGGCACTAATATGTAATCGGTGGTAACTTCCTGACAGCAAAATGCTGACATCTCTGAGGTTTGGTAATAACATTTTGACGTCAAAATACTTAGAGTTTTATTGTAATATATTACCACAGTTTTCTAGCATTGAGTATAAGAAAGCTTCGAGACCATAGAGTACTGACAGGTCTCTTCAAAGTAATAGGTATTAGAAAATTTATGATCCAGTGTTAAGAGTTCTCTATACAATCAGAACGCCTTGAAATATGAGAATTCCTAAAACTCTAGGAAGGATATGTAAAAATAGCAACATAAAAGTACTAACAGGTGTGATGGTCAGTAATCACTGTTTCCTGACATTAAAGTACTGTTAACTAAAATGGTTGGATATTAAAAATAAAGTATAAAAAATATGAAACATCACACTGTGCAGTCACATTAGTAGTAAGTATCATACTATATATTCACATGTGTTGTTTAGGGTTAGGGTTATCATACTATATATTCACATGTGTTGTTTAGGGTTAGGGTTATCATACTATATATTCACATGTGTTGTTTAGGGTTAGGGTTAGGGTTATCATACTATATATTCACATGTGTTGTTTACCGTGATTGTGTGACGGGTTTTACTATTGTTGATGCCATATACTTGTTACAATGTGATTATGTCGTGTTGTCTTTCCTACGTGACATATTTGGTTTGAATGCGATGTCACAGTTGCTATTTCATAGCTCACAGCCTCATGTTGCATTTGCAGCATTGCGTTGCACACATTCAGAATAATGCTGTTAAGATGACTTTTTTTCAATATATATTTCCGTTTGAACCGATATCATATGTAATCACAGGGAAGGAGAAATGACAAAATGTGAGACTCCAGGAAATGGTACTGAATGATAGGTCACGTGGTTTCATATTTAGTGTGTGCACTTGATGTTATAGCATTTGGATTAGTCTGCCTTTTTCTTACCCGGTACTTATATTAGCCATTGCTGGTATTAAGCTGTGTTACTGGTCAATATGGATATTCACTGGTCACCAAATGACGAAAAAGTGACACGCATGTTTAAAACAGTGACATATGATTATGTGACATGTAGAAAATGTCACGTGTTATTCAACATGATCACATGTTAGAAGGTTCTATATGGCATACATGTATAAAATATGGGGCATGTTTGACAAAAGGTAACCATGGAGACTTGTATTTGCCGTGATGATGTGCGGTCAGATGATTTTGGATACAAGCTGCTAGCTGTGCTGACAATTTATGTGGAAGTATTTTTTACTACAGTGAGTGACCCCGGTAGCTACCCGCTCATCATTGGTTTGTCGTTATGTGCTGCTGGGATACTGGTGTTCACCATCATCCTCTTCATTGTTTGCTGCCGCAACAAGAAGAAGAACAAAGTAAGTGAAATAGGCTTCATTTGTTGCCTTGATAAAACTCAGAAACGCTATGTGTCTTCCTCTTTCTGAATAATGTCGGAGTAATGTTACTAAATTCCCTTTACAGATAGTAAAGTTTCAAACGTTAAAAAAAATGCTTTGCCGTGTGCAGTTTGACTGATTAAAAGTTTGGTATTTTTATTTGTAGCATACTCTTAAATTCTTCAATTTCACTCAGGTTTACGCCCCTGTCCATACTATGCCGACTTGTACTGCCGACCTTTCAAATTTTTAGGAATCAGGGTCGTTCTGAGAGGTAATTGTAGCGAGTCGTGATGGGTCATACATCGACCTTACTAAATCTTGATGAGTCACAAGAACATTGAACCGGTCAAGAAGCCGCTACGACATTTAAGAAGTCGGGACGAGTTGTGGTCCAGTCACGTCTTACGTAAGATGAGTCGTTTGAAGATGAGACAGGTCGGGCAGCCGAAACGACCTCTGTAAAGAAGTCGGGACGAGTCGTTGTCCTTTTAAGTATTATTTAAGATGAGCTCTATAAAGATGAGACAGGTCGGGCAGACAGAACGACCTCTCTAACGAATTCGGGATGAGTCGTGGTCCAGTCTCGACTTATTCTAGACGTTTAGATACAAGAACATAACGCAGTCGTATCGCAGTTTTCGTCTGTCTTAGCGCAAACTTTGTCTATGGTACTGCAGTCTTTGTAAATCGGGACAAAGCCGAGGAAATTTACTCCCGACTTGAGTACGCCTCATCACGATCATGTTACGACGCAGCACGATCGAGCAGACAGACGTTGAGATAATGACTTCGCTACGCTTCGGTCACGACATATCCTCGTATTGTGCCCACACAATTACGACAGATCACGACAGCCCTACGACTTATTCCGAAAAAAACGACGAGTGAGCACGATTTCGTTACAATACGTGCCGCCTCTGCAAAAACACATTATTCATAACATGAATTTCATTTTACTTCCATCACTTTCATCAGAATTTTAAGTTATTCAAAGCACAATGGCTCATATAGTATTTTTTTCAGCTTGGACTCTCGAGAGATATACGGCAACACTGGTGAGTCTCAACTTGTTGTCGAATTCACAGGAACTTGACTACCAATGAACCTTGGATTTTTTTTATTATCGTTATGTTTTTTAAGTCGTGTTGTGTTAATTGTTATTGGTCGGTTGCTTGGTGGATGTTTCTCGCCGTGTTGTGTTAAATGTTATTGGTCGGTTGCTTGGTGGATGTTTCTCGTCGTGTTGTATTGATTGTTATTGGTCGGTTGCTTGGTGGATGTTTCTCGCCGTGTTGTGTTGGTTGTTATTGGTCGTTTGCTTGGTGGATGTTTCTCGTCGTGTTGTGTTGGTTGTTATTGGTCGGTTGCTTGGTGGATGTTTCTCGTGGTGTTGTGTTGGTTGTTATTGGTCGGTTTCTTGGTGGATGTTTCTCGTGTTGTGTTGATTGTTATTGGTCGGTTGCTTGGTGGATGTTTCTCGTCGCTTTGTGTTGATTGTTATTGGTCGGTTGCTTGGTGGATGTTTCTCGCCGTGTTGTATTGATTGTTATTGGTCGGTTGCTTGGTGGATGTTTCTCGTCGCTTTGTGTTGGTTGTTATTGGTCGGTTGCTTGGTGGATGTTTCTCGTCGCTTTGTGTTGATTGTTATTGGTCGGTTGCTTGGTGGATGTTTCTCGCCGTGTTGTATTGATTGTTATTGGTCGGTTGCTTGGTGGATGTTTCTCGTCGCTTTGTGTTGATTGTTATTGGTCGGTTGCTTGGTGGATGTTTCTCGTCGCTTTGTGTTGATTTTTATTGGTCGGTTGCTTGGTGGATGTTTCTCGCCGTGTTGTATTGATTGTTATTGGTCGGTTGCTTGGTGGATGTTTCTCGTCGCTTTGTGTTGATTGTTATTGGTCGGTTGCTTGGTGGATGTTTCTCGCCGTGTTGTATTGATTGTTATTGGTCGGTTGCTTGGTGGATGTTTCTCGTCGCTTTGTGTTGATTGTTATTGGTCGGTTGCTTGGTGGATGTTTCTCGTGGTGTTGTGTTGGTTGTTATTGGTCGGTTGCTTGGTGGATGTTTCTCGTGTTGTGTTGATTGTTATTGGTCGGTTGCTTGGTGGATGTTTCTCGTCGCTTTGTGTTGATTGTTATTGGTCGGTTGCTTGGTGGATGTTTCTCGCCGTGTTGTATTGATTGTTATTTGTCGGTAGCTTGGTGGATGTTTCTTGTCGCTTTGTGTTGGTTGTTATTGGTCGGTTGCTTGGTGGAGGTTTCTCGTCGCTTTGTGTTGATTGTTATTGGTCGGTTGCTTGGTGGATGTTTCTCGCCGTGTTGTATTGATTGTTATTGGTCGGTTGCTTGGTGGATGTTTCTCGTCGCTTTGTGTTGATTGTTATTGGTCGGTTGCTTGGTGGATGTTTCTCGTCGCTTTGTGTTGATTTTTATTGGTTGGTTGCTTGGTGGATGTTTCTCGCCGTGTTGTATTGATTGTTATTGGTCTGTTGCTTGGTGGATGTTTCTAGTCGATTTGTGTTGAATGTTATTGGTCGGTTGCTTGGTGGATGTTTCTCGCCGTGTTGTATTGATTGTTATTGGTCGGTTGCTTGGTGGATGTTTCTCGTCGCTTTGTGTTGATTGTTATTGGTCGGTTGCTTGGTGGATGTTTCTCGTGGTGTTGTGTTGGTTGTTATTGGTCGGTTGCTTGGTGGATGTTTCTCGTGTTGTGTTGATTGTTATTGGTCGGTTGCTTGGTGGATGTTTTCTCGTCGTTTTGTGTTGCTTGTTATTGGTCGGTTGCTTGGTGGATGTTTCTCGTCGCTTTGTGTTGATTGTTATTGGTCGGTTGCTTGGTGGATGTTTTCTCGTGGTGTTGTGTTGGTTGTTATTGGTCGGTTGCTTGGTGGATGTTTCTCGTGTTGTGTTGGTTGTTATTGGTCGGTTGCTTGGTGGATGTTTCTCGTCGCTTTGTGTTGATTGTTATTGGTCGGTTGCTTGGTGGATGTTTCTCGCCGTGTTTGTATTGACTGTTATTGGTCGGTTGCTTGGTGGATGTTTCTCGTCGCTTTGTGTTTGGTTGTTATTGGTCGGTTGCTTGGTGGATGTTTCTCGTCGCTTTGTGTTGATTGTTATTGGTCGGTTGCATGGTGGATGTTTCTCGCCGTGTTGTATTGATTGTTATTGGTCGGTTGCTTGGTGGATGTTTCTCATCGCTTTGTGTTGATTGTTATTGGTCGGTTGCTTGGTGGATGTTTCTCGTGGTGTTGTGTTGGTTGTTATTGGTCGGTTGCAGCGGTGTGATAGTTTCTCGGTCGTGTTGTGTTGCGTTGTTATTGGTCGTTTTGCTTGGTGGATTGTTTTCTCGTCGTGGGTTGTGTTGGTTGTTATATTCGTTGGTTTGCTTAGTGGATGTTTCTCGTCGCTATTCAACAGTTTCTCAATTATATCGTGACAACGGAAGCAGGAGGTTACCAACTTCTACATTAAATCATAGTGGCTCAATTGAAGAATCGAACCCGGATCATGGCACCTCAAGCCGAGCGCTTAGCCTATTAACGCTTATCCTGTCCCTTTTGTTATTCACCAGTCAGCTCTGCTAGCGGAATTCAGGCTTGATTTGGAGGCGTGGCCGCCCAAAAAAAAGGTTTTAGTCTGTGGTTAGTCGCAGGCAGTCGTAGCAGAGTTGGGATTTATTTTGGACAAGAAGGGGCAATCGCAATTTAGTTAATTGTTAGTCAGTCGTAAGCGGGAGTTGGATATATCGGGACAAGTGGGTAGAGGCGTCGCACTATAGTCCTTAGTTTATCGTGGCGTAGTCAGTGGCAGTGGAGTTTGGGAATCGACTTACAAGTCGTAGAAGCGTCGCAGTTTAGTCTTAGTTAATCGTCTTAGCGGGGTTTAGATTTATCGGTACAAGTCGTAGAAGCGTCGCATTTTAGTATCGTAGTCAGTTATAGCAGAGTTTAGATTTATCGGTACAGGTCGTAGAAGCGTGCGTCACAGTTTTTAGTCTTAGTTTATCGTCGGCCGTAGTCAGATAGCAGTGGAGTTTGAATTAATCGATACAAGTCGTAGAAGCGTGGAATTTTAAGTCTTAGTTAATCATAGGTTCAGTCGTAGCAGGCGTAGGATGTTATCGGGACAAGTCGTAGAAAAGCGTCGCAGTTTAATCTTAGTTTCTAATCGTAGTCACTCGCAGTGGAGTTTGGTTTAATCGGGGTAATAAGTCGTAAGACCATCTATCGCAGTTTTAGTCTTAGTTAATCGTAGTCCAAATCGTAGCGGAAGATTTGCACTTTCATCAGTACATAGTCGTAGAAGCGGTATCCGCAGTTTAGTCCTCAGTTAATTCGTAAACAGTCGCCAGTCAGAGTCTTGATAATAATCAGGAATAAATCGTTAGCTTAAATCGTTAAAAATTCGTAGTTTGGTCCCCCAGTTCAGATGTAGAGTACATGTATTGCTGTACCTAGGGCAAATCGTCGCCATCCCAAATCAGATCTCAGACTTCTGGTAAATTCTAGGTCGTAGCGCAGTCGGGGTCCAAGTACGCATAGCCCGTGGACAGGAATCTGTTGCAGCCAGTTATTGTGTCGTAGGCCTACTTCCATAATGAATAGGAATGTTGTGTTGCAAAGTTCAGTACGTCTATATATTACTATGTGATAATGTATCCAGGCCCACTCTTTATATATAGCTTTGATCAACCACATGAACTGAAGAAGTTTTTGTTTTTTGAAATTATTTTGTGTCCAGATGAGGACAAGGTACAACGTGGCTGATTTGTGGATCGCCGAGGAGAGATGTGATAACCAGTCTAGATCACGTGAAACAGAGGTTCAAAGACAGTCAGCCAATCCAGTGCGCACAGTGGTCAGTAAATATACATACCCTTATAACATGATTTATTATTCATTTTACAGGAATATATTTGTTCACCAGAACCACAGCTGGGGTAAACCGATTGGTTCATTATCCGAACTATTACCTTTTCTTTCGCATATTCAGTTTTTCTGCCCAGGTATCAGCGTAGGCCATGAAGAATTATAGAATATAACCTACAACTGATATGCAGTTGTCTAATCAGTAATTTTACTTTTGAACATATTTTCTATTTGCCTTTTTTTTCAAGTATTTTGATACGGTGCATATAATGTGCATCTATGTAATTCCTTATATAGCTATTTATTATGCCACTTTGGGTCCCAGTGAAGAAACCCATGCGACGACAAAAGAATGAAGTAATTGTGAAGAGGTTATGATATCCAAGTTCACTTTTTATAGAAAAGATAGAACTAAGCATCGGAAATAGATGTAGGCCTCTTCCTATTTCAAGAGGCTGGGCTAAGGATCGTGCTTTTAAAACTCAATGTTCCATTCGGACATCCTCGACCTTTTCCTTTCGTAAAAAAGCTCGGACGTCACTCGTAGCCATTAATTTAAAAATAGATCCAGTAGTTATAGACGCTCGCATGTGTACCAGACAAATAGGTCAGTGCTTGGCG